>CM034081.1:5336746-5461987 GCA_019845555.1 Aristolochia fimbriata
GAAGAAAGATGTGGAGTCTCTTTAAGGAAGAAAAAGTGCGTGTGAAGGGAAGCTCCGGCCACTTTCTGCAATGGGGCCGGACCGGACACGATCGACAGTAGTGCCGTAATCGATCGAAAGCTCCATTTATTTTTTCTTCTTCCTTTCATTAATTTGTTTTTCAGCCGGGGATCGAGAAGAAGAGTAAATATGGTGGGGTTCCAAAAGTGTAGACAAAATCATAATGAAGTGCGTGGACTCTGGGGGTGCTTATATATATATATGCCACTCGAAGATATATACACCCCCCCACCCCTCCTGCCCCGGCCCCATGCGTCAGATATATTCAGGCGCGCGCTCTGCAGTCATTCATGAGGATGAGAATCCATTCCATGCACTTTTATCACGTATTACATGACCTCCCATCACTCTCTTCTCCTTCACTCCTTCCATATATATAGATATATAGATATATATCCCTTTAATTAAGACATCCCCCCCTCCCTGACTCTCTCCCCTGGAGACATGAATTTTTAAGGTCAACCATATATATTAATTTAGAAATATTTAATTCATTACTTGTATAGATCATATATATTCATCGATACATAGATATATATATATATATATCAATGGGTAAACCCTATAAACCCCAATACAAGTTATCAAAATTACATATTTTATTAGTTAAGTATTAGCCCATACTGGTTTAATTTATAACCTCATGATATATATTAATTTTAACACAGCTTGATGAGTCTACTACACATTCCAAAATAATGGTAAGCAAAACAATAAAAAAAAAAAAAAAAAAAAAAAAAAAACTCGATCTTCTTCAATTTAATTAATTAATTGAGGTTTTAAATACATTTTGACTCATAATATTACCGGCATTTAATTTAGTAATCTAAATAAATTTTTTTCTTGAAGTTTCTTCTACCTTCCCGTCTCTTTCTTGATCTAAGTACATAGATGTCCCTCTCCTCCCAGACAACGAGTTATCTCTTCTTAATTAAATGCATTAACGAACCTTGACTTATATGTTATGTTTCTATAAACTGGAGTTATAAATAAGAAGGAATATGTATTAAAAAAAAAAAAAATAGAAATCATTTTAGTGGGTCAAATTAAGATAAATTGTAGCCACGACTCAAATGTACATGGAAATGATCCTAGATTTAGGTAGTTTAATTGGTGCACGTAATGAGAAAATTGGTGGTCCCACAGGTGTGCACGTGGGAATTTCATGTATCACACGTATGCCTTGCAACCAATCACCAATTAATGGGTTGTAGTATTAATTGTGGGGGGAATCTTAATGGTCACTTCTTGGTAGAAAGATATCCCCATCAAACCCCATTTCTTTTCCCTTTCATGCTTTCATTCCAAGCCTAACATTACCCTCCCTTCTTTCCACTCCCATGCACCCATCTCACCTTTATACGTACACTTCAACATTAAATATATAAATACAAAAAAAAATCTTTTTCTACTTATATAATTATCTTACAATTACTTTCTTTCTTTCGTGATGTCAATAATTAATGTATGTAATTAGAAAATTAAATTAATTATATAGTTTAATTTTAGTTTACCGAGTATATATATATATATATATATATATATATATATAATATTAAGTTCATTTAAAAAAAAAAAAAAAAAAAAAAGAAATGTGATAGTATTGAAGAGTGATGGAGGTTGAGAGACCAGGTTTGATGGGTTGGAAATAAAGTGATCAGCTTTTCAGGGGAGGGAGCAGGTAGTCTAGGAGAAGAGGTGAGCAGCCAAACATATTAATTAATTAAAAATAAAAAGTGAAATTATTAAAGTAATTATATAGTTTTTGACAGGTAAGGAAATTAATTAGTAAAAAAATATGAAATTATATAAGAAATTAAGAAATAAAAGAGTATTAGTGATCAGAAGCCCGTACTTTGAGTCGTCTTTGGGCTGTCAAAACCGGTATTAATTATTAGGGAATTTTAAAAAAGAAAATGACCTTTATGGAGAAAGGTAAAGGGTTCAGAAAGTTTATCGAAAGTGGCACTCTTCTCTCTTCTTGGGGGGGCCTTCGCCCGGAGACTGAAAGGGTCTAGACTAAAGTGCGCCGGTCAGTGCTAA
The DNA here is from genome assembly GCA_019845555.1 of Aristolochia fimbriata. Taxonomy (NCBI): domain Eukaryota; kingdom Viridiplantae; phylum Streptophyta; class Magnoliopsida; order Piperales; family Aristolochiaceae; genus Aristolochia; species Aristolochia fimbriata. The sequence goes on from CM034081.1 coordinate 5,338,850, forward strand.
AGTGCGCGCGCAGGGGGGGGGAGGGGGGGAAACGCTTGCCAAGGGGTTTGACATTTAGCTGCTCGGTACAGTTAATATAGGAAGCTAAGAGTGGGCCAAGGGTGGGAAGCACATGTTGTGTCATCCCCTCCGCTCGAATAATGAAGATAAATTATTTGACAAATTTACCCTTGTTAAACAGGCAATTAGATGGAGCTAATTGTGTCTGCATTACCGTCTAAAAATATTGACTTGTTGATAGCCTCCCATTAATTACTATAAAAACTAATTTTAGTCGTTAGATAAATAAATTTAAATTTTTTAATCATAAATAAAAACTAATATTTATTTTAATGTGGAAAAGTGAGGACTGTCTTAATTTTTGAAAATTTTTTTTTTTTTTTTTTTTTTTTATAGCTCAGAATTAAAGAACTTTTTGAGTACGCAAAAAGGACGGAAGAGTCATTATGGGTAAAGCGGCGACCTTTTCCGGTCAACAGGAGGCTCTGAAAAACGATCGCCCTAAAAGCGGTAAAAGAGGTCCGGGGTTAGATTTAGATACAACATGCATCTCATTTCGCTAAGTCAAAAATGCACTATTCAAACTCACTTAATTAATTAATCTTTTAATCCCTTAATTAAAATACATTTAAATATAACTGACTCACCACCGTCTCCCCCCGTTCCTTCCTGCAACTATTCCATCTCTCTCTCTCTCTCTCTTCCCCTTATAAGCCTCCAAACAAAGAGAATTAATGGAAAGTGAGATCGAGGCGTTTCTCCCTTCTTGTCTCCGGATAGCTCGTCGTCCCTGATCGATCGTAACGGGGATTTTTTATTTTTTTTTAAAAAAAAGAGAAAAAAAAGAAAAACGGGTCGTATTTACTAAAGAGCAGGGGCGAGTCCTTCTTTCTATGGCTTCTTCTTCGTCTTCTTCGTCTCCTTTCCGTGGTTTCCATGGGATCAGGTGATCATCAAGAAGAAGTTGTGGTCATCAATATCATCAGATGGAAGAATACTACTACTGTATGATAGAGGAAGCGGTGGTGGCGGAGGAGGAAGGGAAGCGGCTGGGGGCGTTTCGGGATTGTCCGATATGACCATGGTTCCGGCTCGAAACCTTGTACAGTACACGGGGTATGGCGGGACGTACTACGCGGCGGCGGGAGCGGGCGGCGGCGGAGGGGGTGCTCGTAATAACGCGGCGGCAACCCACGTGGGCAAGTTCGACCGTGTGATCAGCTCCGATCTGGGCGTCGTGGAGGAGGCCGACCCGATGGCGGAGGAGGATCAGTCGCGGACGACGAGCGAGGCGGAGTATGGTCGGAGGGGGGAGGAGGAGGAGGAGGGGGAGGAAGAGGAGGAGGAGGAGGAGGAGGAGGAGGAGAGGTCGTGGCTTCAATTGGGTCTGGGTGGATTAAGCCACCCGAGTGGTACTAGTACGACTACTCCGATCGAGATGCGGCAGGAACGAGTAATTACGCAGCCGTCCAGGTTCGTGGAGCTCGACTTGTTCCCGGACCGACGGCAGCCACCGCCACGTCCGTCGGGGACAGCTACTACTAGACAGTATCTTCCCGGGGAGAGCAGCGGCGGCGGTTCTCTGTACTCGATTAATAATATGGGTCCGCCGGTGTTCCTGAGCCTCCGGCAGAACCCGCCGGAGATCGCGTGGGGAACTCCGCGGCTCGGTCCCTGGGCGGCGGCGGCTCCCATGCCTTCCGCATCAATGATGCCCTTCTATTCACAGTCGTCATTTCACCACCACCAAGTACAACAACAACAACAACAACAACAATACCCGTCGTATGGAATAGGCTTCTCTCAGGCGAGTTTTGAAGCCGGAGGACCCAGTAGTGCTTCTGATATCAGAGTCGTCGTCGACGCGCCCCGGAGACCGCAGGCCGGAATTTGGTTCTTTCTCCAAGCTTCACAAAACCAGTAAGTAATCGAATTGCATTTACGGCTTTTCTTTTTTTTTTTTTTTTTTAAAATATCATATCGTCTGTAATTGATTGCACTTGGTTTTAATTGTTAATGCAGACGGAAGGAACCCACTTTGCCTCAGATACCCAAGAGCTACCTGAGAATCAAGTACGCCTTCCTTGTCCTCTCTATATATCTCCCCTTCATTAACTTTTGTCTCCGCTACCTCCTGCAACTCATCCTTTTTATTTTTTTGGTTTCTTTTTGTCCCTCTTTTTCTTCTGCACGAGTGGAAGCTTATTATGAGAAATTAATGTTTCTTGTTTGAGTCACCTTCTCCTCCTCCTCCTCCTCCTCCTCCTTCTTCTTCTGACTTTTGTGTTCCATTTGGGTGTATATATTTTACAGAGATGGGAGGATGACAGTCCGGTTGTTAATGAAGTACTTGGCCAACAAGCTCGGGCTTAACAACGAATCAGAGGTATTTATACCCATTATTGCTCATTTGTTTTCTTCCTCTTAAATGCTAGCTAACACAAAGGATATATATATATATATATATATAATGCACACAGCAGTAGTACTCTCGCTCTCTCTTTCTCTGATCACTCTTTAGTTTCTTCCTCTCTTTAATTATCCTTCTGGGTACTTGGGTATTCTCCTACTCTAATGTCGATTCGGGAAACTGGGGGAAAGAACTGCTAGAACTAGAAACAGCATGCGAAAGCAAAGAAAAGAAAGAAAATTCAACTAATGAATATTAAAGCTAGCTTCTTGGATGCTACATATGGGTTGGTGTTATGGACAAGTAGTACTGAAAGAAACAGGAGAACGCGCGAGAGAAAGGGATTCAGAAATGGGATACTTCCTTCTGTTGGTGGCATTAATTTTAGGTGGCAAGTATTCGTCTCTGATGGAGTTTCTCCCAAGATCAGTACCGCTCAAGACCTAGCTAGCTTAAACATATATATATATATATATATATATATATATATATATATATATATTTATATATTTCTGACAGAGCTACATGGGAGCTTCTCTGGGCTGTTTGTTAGTCGCAAAAAAACATCTTAGGAGTTAATGACAGTAGGTTTGTAGTGTTTCCATGAAAGGCATATGGCTCAGTTCAGGTGGTGTTTCTTCAATAGCAGACACTAGAAACAGTCGGCAGATATAAATTAAAACCGAAGACTGCAGCCACCCCCCGCGGGGTTCGAAATCACGCCCATGGCCATCCCTCACTACTGTACGTGTCTGGAATATTGGCTAGCAAGCTAGAAATATTTACTACTCATGCCTTGGGTACTGATCATCTAAGCTCGTGACAACATTGTACCACGGGAACAACCCTTCACCTAACTGAAAACAACCCTTCATCCTGAAACTGAAAGAGATGAAACACCTGCTAGCTACCTAGTTATCCATCTATGTCCCTGCAGGATTATTTTCGCATCATTATTTTTCGCATGAACGACGAATTGAAGCTCCGAAACTTCTTCCCTTTATATATCCATGACTGGTGCTCGTGCCACAGTCTTTCCCTTTTCTCCATCAAAGACGACAACGGAGATCTCAGTAGTTGTACATGGTAGGGAAAATCTTGTTAGCAGAGGATTTTGATGATCAGTTCCTGGGTGGGGCAAAGGTGAAAGGCATGCAATCTAGTGACTCCGCACTTTCTGGGTCTGTGGGCAGTTGTATATATATATATATGTTCAATATTGTGCCCCTCAGTCACGCACCAAACTTCTGCTGGTGTGGATCATTATTGGGACTTAGTACTTCTGGAGAGTAGTTTTGCTGATGATCAGGGTCCACTGCTGTGGAAGTCACTGATGGTGAACCAGAAACATTTTGTGGGCAACCAAAACTTAAGAAAACAAAAGAAAACGGTAGTGGGGGTCACTTTTTAGATGGGAAAATTAAATTGAAAGGAGGTTGAAGTACTTATGCATGCAAATGATATATCATCATCGATCCCTAGTTGTCATTGTTATATATGCATCCATGTATATATGAACAATGTGAGTACTTAATCTTTAGGAACTCTATCCATTAGAGCCTAATTAATTACATCATGGTCATTAGCTAGGCTATGTACTGAACCTTTCAAATATTAGAGCTAGCTAGCCACGAATATTGTTTGCTTAGATATAGATTCTTAATTATAATGTGGTTGTTAGCTTCAACTTTCATGACTTGATCAGGTAATTCGATCGAGTTTAGCTTTCCAAATTAGTTCTTTCATAAAAATTAAGTCTTTTACGGATCTGGGTAAATTTTAAATGTGCAGAGAACTAACTAATTAATTAAGTTCCATGGAAATTAATAGGAAAGAACATAATATAGAGTCAGGCACCAGAGTCTAGGCTAATTGCCTCATGAAGGAATATTGTTTTTTGATCACTTAATGATATAAAACACCATTAATAAACATCCCTACCCCTCTAGAGTACGTAGAAGAAGAAAGAAGTGATCAGTTCCAGGCAGTACTAAATATTAGACTGAAAATTATCTAAGTGCCAGGTTGAGTGCTTGAGTTTTATATATATACCTGTTATCATGCATAATATATATATATATATATATATATATATATATATATGACTGTTTTTAGCTGTATTAATTATTTCATAAATCTGCCTTCCTGAAATATTAAAGCCTAACTTAGGGACAAAATTGCTTCTTAATTATAGTACTTGACAAGAAGAAATTCACAAATTAAATATTGAGTAGAACTTAATTACATGAGAGTGGTTCATATATAACAGCTTACCCATTTTTAATTTGGTTTTAAACAGCATAATTTTTTCATAAAATATTTTTCTCTATCTTTTTAATTTTTAATGCGGTTTTAAATACTGAATTTTTGTTTATTTATCATAAATAACTGAGACTAGCTAGACTGATTAATTCATGTTATAGATAAAGATCATATATAACCTCTAGTTGAGGAAACGTTCCCATGAACGTTATGATCATGGCAAAAATCATCTTAGAGATTCCTTGAACATGTCCTTGTTGATTCTTTTTTTGTTTAGCCAAACAAGTTAGCTTATAATATTTAATATGAAACTCATTCATGCCAATCAGTACTCCAATAGGAATAAGTTTGTTAGCTTCCACATGAAACATATACAATTCATTCAACAGCTAATGTCAATCAATAAACAAAAGCTTCCTTACCTGTTTCCTTCCCTTGCATTAGCACTCTTCATTCCTTCCTAACTTTTTTTTTTATATATATATATATAGATCAAACAAGAGATAGAACCAATAGATAGATAAATAGATGTATCAGCTCACAAATACCTTGACCATATATTTTATCTGGGAGGTCAACTATAGTGTCATGCTCATACATTCCTTGGAGATTTTAAGCCATATAAATTATCCAACGGTGCCGGCCGTTCCGTTAACATGATGTTTGATAAGAATGAACGGCAGTGAGATATTACTGCAGGTAGGAGTACTTAACTTTGTATAAGTTGTTGAGTAGGATGTCAACCTTATTAGCTCATGCAAGAGTATTAGGACAAGAAAGGATATATATATATATATATATATATATATATATATATTTATAGAAGATCGAGTTGGAGTCGCAGTGTAATATATAGTACAAGAATGGTCGGTTCAATGGACGTCATTTTGCACAGATGTCTCCCTTGGAAGCATCCGACCCGTTACGTCGCCAAGTTTGGTGCAAACGAAGCGTAGAAAAACTGGGTCTATCTTCTGAGATAAGTACAGCACCGAAAGGCTCCTCAGAACAGAAACTAGTCTGTCTTCTTCCCTATCTAACTATCTATCTATCTATGTATCAATCTGAGGAATGAAGCAATAATATTATGGGAGCTGGAGTACTCGAAGTCCCGTGAGAGGATTAAATGCTGTGAAGTAAAGGTTGGAGAAAAGTGGAGGCGCGGGGAAGAAGACAGGGACGACGGCCGGAATGCTCCTCCTCCTCCTCCTCCTCCGCCGCCGCCGCCGCCGCCGCCGCTTCTTCTTCTTCTCGGTAGATGCATTAATTGACTTGAGGATGAAGAAGTTACTTAGCTATACTAATTCCTTTGTGTAGTAGTACTCTTTCTTGCGTTCGTTCATGAGCATGGCTGATTGCATGTGAACGTCATGCTTTCGCAGGGTTAAGGTCCGTGGTGGGTTCTTTTTGACATGAAAGGAAAGATATAGATGGAGAGAGAAAGAGAGAAAGAGAGAAAAGGGGGAGAGAGAAGATGAGACCCCCACGAAGCGTTCCTACCTCAGAAACGACCCATCATCAAGCTGGTCGTCCTTATTAAGTGGTGCACTTTGGGGGAATATTAAAGCCCCCCATCATCTTCCTCCTCCGCACCATTATATTTTTTTTTAGCCCCTTTGCATGATAGGATAAATCTTCCATAGAATCATTTTCTCGAGTTGGTGGAGCCGGCGGCAGCATGGAACACACAATCGAGAAATTGATTCGGCCATCGCCTCAGTATGTGTGAACACTACAAATTAATAAGCAAAACATCTTAATTAGTTCTGGCCGTATTCGCAATCTCCAATATTACTTCCATAACCTAGTTAGCTAGCTAGCTAGGGAAAATCTCACACAACATGGTGTTATACGATTGTTTTTTTGTTACAAAACTATATCTTTATCTCCATGAATGGAATGCATGGAAGACTATAGTTTTATTATAGTTTTATTATGAGGGTTGTGTCTAGCTAAGAGAGAATGTTGACTCTTAAGGAGTTGAAGAGAGAGAGAGAGAGAGAGAGAGAATAGAAAGGGACGTGAAGCAGACGTGCATGAGATTCTAAATGATATGTGTTTGGTGAGGAATATTATACAAAAGGGAGCCGACTCCTCCGGCGTGCTTGTAGGATCCGCCACCTTTCATTTCATTCAAGGACTCCCGGTGGGGATTATAATAAGAAGGGAGGGGCAACGGAGTAAATTTAAAGCGAAGCGAGACGCCGAAAGTTTGGAGGAGTCGATCATTTTGGCTTGGAAGCCAAGTCTGGGCAGCCCTCGCCATGATTAGGATTCGGGCAGGACGGGCAAGTCGGGCAGGGAAGGCTGCCCCCGCGGATTACGTGGGCAGGGAATCTCTAAAGAGGGACGAAAATGAAAGGGCGGGGAAGGTTTGATAAGATTTTATTTTTTGTGGGGGGAGGGGGTTACCGAAGTACATCCATAACCCTGGGACAATAGCATGACGTCAAAAAATAGTTATAAATCATAAATAATTATAATTAAAAATTTGAGTAAATTAATAAGACATCAAGTAAATATCCATGTTTTGAATCCGAGAGATTTGCCCTTTTTTTTTTTTTAATTGGGCTTTTTTTATATACTAGAAAAAGGATATATAAATGTATATATTTGTTATGTACAATGATATTTTTTTAATATGTGAAATATTACAGGTAGAAATTACATGTAAAGGGCAACAACTCTCCACCTTTATGACGCTACAACATGTTCGAGATAACATATGGTGTTCAAGGGATGCGGTCACACTGCTTCCTGAGTCGAGCACAACTGACCATGTGATGGTGCTAAGATACGGTAGATGTGGTTAGGGAGAGAGCACACATGTAATTTTCAATCAAATAACCACAACATGCAGGTTTTTTTTTTTTTTTTTTTTTTTTATTTTCTTTTCTTTTGGGTTTTCCTCCATTTTGGCTTTTTGGTTCTATCTTTTCTACTTGTTCAATTCATTGAGGAAAATCGCTTGGAAATATATTAAAGAAAGAAAAACATAGTTGGGTTTAATTAGGGCTAATAACATCAAATGAAATGTATTTCCAAGCCAACTGGGCTTGACATTCTTTTCTTCTTTTTAATTTACTAACTCTAATTTTGTGTCCTTGTGACTCATGCTCTTGTGTTTATTTATTGGAGGAGACTAGCCTGTGTGGATGGATGTACAAATTTTGATGCTTCTAATGGGACTAGAAACCCAAACATTTAAATTGTGACCCACCTAATTAATTTTTATTTTTAAGAAAATTAATTATATTTTCTCTCGATCACAATTAATGTATCGTCATTTTAATTTATCATTGATGGAGAAAAAAAAAGAAGATAAAAAAGTTATGGTGATTGGGGTTGGTTGATGATGTGATTCAATTCCAAATAAACCAACCAAAAATAAAAAGTACGTAGTTTTAACAAAAATGATCATCAATTTGATTTTTGAAATTAAACAAATGTATTCAATACTTCTCCTCAAGTTGTTGCAAGAGAGCTGAAGACCACTTTTAAGTTTTGTACACAACAATAGTAACACATAGAGTGGGTACATATATATATAAGGTCAAGGTTGGACGTTTTACAAACTTGATTTCTTGTCCACCCTCAAATAGATCCAACACTCGGTCTTAACCCTTACAACAATCTGGCTCATGGAGGGTCGGATCGGTCCCCAAAAGGGCGCGCGATCATTAAGTACATAACAAATTGATAAGAGTTTTACTAGTTTGGAGAGTTTTGTGGGGTTGCTTCCTAGTTACTCTGATTCGATCTCCAAGTTTTGATTTGTACCTTTGATGAACTGATGCCAGAATTTCTATTATCTCCTTGTTAGGCGAGGCCAGATTAATTTACAGGGAGCTGCATTGAACTTATGCAGACTAATGAATTTCTTCTCCGTGAGCAACTGCAGGAGTCTTTGATTTCACTTTCATTGAGCTTCAGCAACAATTCATTTTCTTCTCGGTAAGCTTCAACAATACAACAATTCCTTATCCAATAACTTTCACTGAGATCGATGGGGTGATTACACTTGATTTGCTTAGGCAGCACCACGTGCAAGGGCTAAGTCTAGGCTCCACTAGATCAAGCAATTGTCAAAGTCCAAGTCACCTTTTGGGTCACTCTATCCTTTCTACATGCTAGTCCTTCATTGGTCCATGAATTAATGTCCAGGTGTTGCCTAGTTAGCAACTCTCTGTGCACTTCTTACATGACACCTCCTTCGGGCTTCAATTTTGATCTTTGCTATTACTTTGCTTTCTTCAATCACATTAGTTTTAATCCCTTGATAAAAAATCCGACTTGGAAAATTAAACAATTTGCAGCCAATATATCCTCAATTTACGGAGGTCAATCGGTATGTGGATTTTGGCCTTAATTGATTAAAAATTGTGCTGATCAGGACTGTAGATCACAAGATCAATTAATTTGAGATCATTGGGCATTGGGTGACGAGTGGTGATGAAAGTGTGAGGCCTAACAAGGTCATGGAGCGTGTAGTCATGGGATGTGTAGCAAGAGGAGCACCGGGTCGAGCTAAGGCTTGGGGTTCGGGAACCACAAGGAGGGATATGAGATAGGAGAGAGGTCTAATATAAGTGAGGTGTCTGTGGGGGTTGAGGGAGGGAAGGTGCAAACACCGCCTGGTTGCAGAGGGCAATTTAAGAATAGTTTTGGGAGGTACAGGTGGTATAGTTTTATGGGTGTCAGGAAGGAAGGAGATAAGATTTGTGGGTTGGGTAAGCAGGCCGGGAGAAAGGACAGGTTGTCTCATCAAAGACTACATTGCCGCTGACATAGACTCTGCTATCAAGACATTTGTACCCTTTGTAATTAGGGTGGTAACCAAGAAAAATACATTCAGCCAACCTATCCTCCAGCTTATGGGGAGAATAAGGTCAGAGATGTGGATAATAGAGATAACCACATACTCGAAACATGGAGTATAGCGTTTCACAAAAAATGACTTCAAATGAACTCTTGGCTTGAAAAATCGGAGTTGGCAATTGATGCTTGTGTTCTACCAAACCATTTTGTTGCAGAGTGTATGGGCAAGAGATGTTGTGCTAAATGCCTGAGGTCGACATCATGTCCTAAAACTTTCGACTCATATATTTATTACCTCCGTCAAATTGAAAAGTTTGATTTTGGTAAAAAATTGGTTTTCAACCAGCATTTGAAATTTGACGAATACAGAAGGTACCTCAACTTTTGAAGTTAATAAGTAAAGCCAAGTAAACCGCAAGTAGTGATCATTGAATGAAATATAGAACCTGAAATCATAAACAGAAAGTATGGGACTAGGGCCCCAAATATCTGCAGTGGATATTGATTATCCTTTTGTGCGGTTAAATATAACTTTTAGGATATTCGTTTAGTAATTAGTCTACACATAGTCCCTGTGGGTTTAACATTTGGACTCTTGAGTCCACTTTATTACTTATGTGACACGTACACTTGCGTGCTAGAGTAATTTTCTTTAATTATAAAGTTACTCACGTTTAGCGAGCAACAAGTTTTACACATACTTCCCGATGTTTGGGGGATCTGTGGACAAATAGATATATTAGGAGCTGGATTATGAACCATAAATAATAGTGAAACTCTACTTTCTAACCTTGGGTTGATGAATAGTCGAATGCAGAGAGAGGGGTCTTTATGATGTCCATGAACCACTTAGCATGTGCTTGGAGTTGTGTCTGGGATGTAGCTTGCATCCCAAGACATGTATTTCCTCCCTATGTGTCTCCAAATCCTCAATCATTTTTTTCTGTCTCCTTCAAATTCTCAATTGTATCTATCATGACCCTCTTTTCCTCAAAAATAAATTTCGCCTGTGTGAAGAGATCCTCAATCCTCGCATTGGATGTCGCTGAGTACTGGTGACTCCTTCGTGACCAGCCACTCCCCATACCTCTTTCAAACCCCTTGTGATGGCATCCAAAGGCTTCATCCAAGACTGGAGGTAACTTAGTCTTTTGACTCTGTTGCATGTTATTTTTATGAAAAAATTATTACGACCTCGACCTGTATCTGGATTCATGTCAAAATCTTATTACAGAACGATGCTAGGATGAAACGAATGAATCATAGGAACTTACATAATTTTCCCATGTGTGGTCGTTCGGATAGATAACTTCCCTCCCTCATATGGGCACTCAAGTAGGACCCAAGGACTGTGAAGTTATCTCCCAATCTTTCTCACCATATGCATTTGAAGCAATATAAAGTTATTACGTATCAAAACAAAAGTGAGTTACACATACAAGTATTGGTATTACCTTCTCAACATAGTGTTGTGTGATAGACTTGGAGCCCAACGTATGTGTCTTCTGTTGATATGCACAATTTATCAGTGGCGGTGCCAGGAAAAATTTCTTGAGGGGCCAAAAATAAAATGAAAAAATATATAATATAATATAATATAATATATATTTTTTATATATTATATATATTCTCTCTCCGTCTCTCCCTCCTCTCTCTCCCTCTCCCTCTCTTTCTTTCTCCCCTCTCTCCCTCCTCTCTCTCTCTCTCTCCCTCTTCCTATCTTTCTCTCCCTCTCTCCCTCTCTCTCCCTCTCTCTCTCTCCTCTGGATCTCTCTCCCCTCTCTCTCTTTCTCTGGATCTCTCTCTCTCTTTCTCTGACTCTCTCTCTTTTTCTCTCTCTCTCTCTTTATATATATATATATAATATATCTTTCTCTATTAATAATAATAATCTATCTTTCTCTAATAATAATAATAATATATATTGGTTCAATAATAATCTCAATCCTCTCTAATTCTCTTTTTCTTTTAATATAATGTCTCATCTTTTTGAGACATTAATTCATCCTAATTTCCTTTTAATATCTTTCCTTCTAATCTTTCCTTTCTCTTTTATTCTCTCTTTAATAATGGCATTTTTAATAATGACCTTCTTTTCTTTCCTTCTCTCTTTCCTTCTAATTCTCTTTCCTTCTCTCTTTCCTTTCTATCTCTTTCCTTTTTAATTCCTTCTTTTTAATTTCCTTCTCTCTTTCCTTCTCTCTTTCCTTCTCTTTCCTTCTCTTTTAATAATTCTCTCTTTCCTTCTCTTTTTCTTTCCTTCTCTTTTCCTTCTCTCTTTCCTTCTCTCTTTCCTTCTCTCTTTCCTTCTCTCTTTCTCTCTCTTTCCTTCTTTCTTTCTATCTCTATATATAATATTATATTTTAAAGTGGGTGGGGGGCCTTATTGCCTAACCCTATATAAGGGTTTATGAAATATTTGGGGGGGCCATGGCCCCCCTTCCCCCCCTGTCTCCGCCATTGCAATTTATCTTATTTCTCTTACAGGATTCAATGGTTTTGGGATTTGCCCAATACTTCATGAGTAACTCCAACTCTGCCTATGTCAAGCGTGAACCAGGGCAAATCTTTCTCACCTCCTTATCCTTCTTGTCATATTTTTATTTCAGGTTTCTCCTCCAATTATTTACCGTTAGTCGAAGGCTTCTCTTGCGTATGTTCTTCATTACCTCATCTAAGACAAGGGCATCACCACTCACATATCTGAAGATATAGTTTTTCTGCAACTAAAACATTCATGTAAGTAGTCAAAATAGTAATAATACAAAATACATGACTTGTAAGTATGAGAGATAATCTACTTTAATTTCCTTCAATATGTCATCAAATGTGCTTGGTGCTTCACTCTCGCACTGAATATTAAGGGGGGAAGTATCTCCACATGTATGAGTAGACACTAAGTTGATGCCTGAGAGTGCTTGTTTCTCCAACCTCATGTTTTTAACGTTACATAACCATTTATGCCTGGGGGAGGGGGGGACGAGTGATTTTCCCGTGGTAACACCCTTGCCACCCCTGGGCCTGCTGCTCTCTACAATAGGCAGTTTTTCAAATTGTGGCTCCTACGTCTCATCATCGTTGTCAACAACAAGTTAAATACGTGACAGTCGAGTGGAAGTATCTCCTACTTGTAGCATTAGATGGAATGGAATATGTTAGCCAACGTATGGAGGTAGTTACAAGCTCAACTACAGTTATAAACATACAAACCTATGTTGCCCTTGTGTCTATAGATAGGGTTGTTTGTTCAGTCGAACATTGTTTCTTTCTAGGCAACACATTGGTAGAGGACCACTCAAATGACCTACAAACAAATTCATCTCTTCAACTAAAACGCAACGAAATCAATTTATGTAAAAAACTCATTAGAGATATAGCTTTTAATCTAAGTTTTATTGGAGAAACACAACCAACGCTGCATGCATGAACTATATCAAAGATAACTAAAAGTAAGTTTGTAAAGTTCGAATTATATGAATCAAGGGTGCGTAATGTGGCTGAACCAAGTCTCGTATATGTCAAGTTGAACCAAGGGTAAAAAACAACTTAACATTCAAATAGTCTTAAGGTAACCAGATCTTTAAAAAAATATTTGGTTGGGCAAGGATCATTTATTGTTTTGGTCATGCACTCGTGTTGTTTTGGACTCTTAAACATTCTTACGCTTACAAGAAGGTCCAATTACATCTCAGTCAAACTATACTGGGTGTAAGAAATTTGTATAAGAAATTACATGACCAGGTGTACATAACTGTCCAAAATAACTTTCTCTCTAGACCAACCCAAAAAAATTTGAACCGACTCAGAAGAATTTGGGTCACACAAAAAGTTGCTACATATTCTACAATGAAAACAAACTACACCAAACAGATAAATAGAGGCTAAGAAATTATACAGAAAGTAATCCAGAGAAATGAAACACAAGTTATATAACAACATTTTTATCGATCGTCTTTTGTTTTTTCACTTTTGATCTTTGAGATTCTAGCAAAAAACCTCTAATAGGAGAGACATTAGAATACGGGTGTCAATTTTACCCATTACTCATCATTTAATTATTAAATAAAAGAAAAGGAAACAATTTTGCATTTCAAATTTGGATATCAAAGAACTTTACCTATTTACCCCTTAATCAATCGTAAAACAAATGGACAATAGTAGGGGTGGAAATGAGCTGAGTCGAGCCAAATCTATGATGGCTCGAGCTCGGCTCAGCCCTTAACACGTGAGCTCGAGCGAATTGAATGACTTGAGCTCGATTTGAGCGGGCTCGATCCACTAATCGAGCCTCGAGCCCCTAATTGAGCCCAGCTCGAGCCCGAAAAAGGTTGGAAGAGAGATTGAGGAAGATTGTAAAGATTTAGAAAGATTGAGGAAGATTGGAAGATAGAAAAAAGAAGAAGAGTAGAAGTCTAGAAGGAAAAGGAAAGAGGAATAGGAGGAAGAAAGGAAAGAGGAGTCTTGCGCAACAGAACATGTTGAGGAAAGAGATTACGAATTTAGGAAGAGATCTCGGCAACTCGGGAACAAAATAGTGTTCACGAGCCTTGATCATGAGCGTTTCTCTGGTTCTAGAGTGGCTTAACGAGCTTTTGAATTAAGTCACCTGAAACTCAAAGTTCAGCTCGTTTATATAAACGAGCTACCGAATAGAATCGAGTTCGGTCCAAGTTCGATTATCTTTGAGCCGAACCAAGCCTGACTCAAGCTGAACCCGAGCTACTCGCGAGCCAGCTCGGCTCAATGCCACCCCTAGACAATAGCATATCATACTGCTCTTACGTTTATCAAATTACCTAATTATGTCAAAGGTATTTTTACTTTTTATATAACTTTAAAGTCTAGAACTTAAAAATCACTACAAGAATATTATAAAGATATATTATAATATACAATGTATGCAAGTATTCTTTGTTTTACAGAGTCTTTATCATATGATTTTTGTTGTTATTTGTTATATTTTATTGATTTAAACGTAATTAATCTAAAAATATGAATTTTTGTGTTAAATTAAATTATCCATTTACTTACCTGTTTACTCATTTACCTGCACGTAAACAGGTAAACATATTGGGTAGCAAAATTGCCATCTCTATTAATAAAATAAATAAAATTGGTAACTAAGGGGTTAAATAAACCAATATTTGAAAATAAAACTGGACTTACTATGTCCGTTTTGATCGACCCGATTAGACCAGGTTGGACCAATGGTTCAACCATTGAATATTATACCCCATACTTTATATATAAATATATATATATATATATATATATATATATATATATATATAATATTTATACAAGTGCGAATGGTTACATGTAACATTTGCTTGGTCTTTCCCTTTTCAAACTTATTATAGTGAATCGGACCTTAATAAGAACTGGACTTGCCTCTGATTCAGCTCGTTCAACTAGGTCAGATCGCTCGGATCCTTTCCGATTATTAAAACACTGAAATAAACTGAAATAATTATGTGACTCCCTTAAGCTTCCATTTCTTACCCATTTACAAGTTATATATTGTTTCGCTGAAAATCCGCCGGTCCGCGAAGAGGTGTGATCGAGAGAGTAATTCGATTAATTCAGAGTAATTTTGTGTTACAATTTGAGTGTGAGTATCAGAAAAATGCGAGTACAATTTCCTGGGCTTCCTCTGATTCGATCTACGCTACAATTTTTTGGCGAAGTTGAAGCTTCTGGCGAAGACGTCGTCAAAACTCGAGTTGCAAGAACGAGGGTGCACGAACTGTTGTGGCTTTGGTCGGTCGGACGGAGGTATTTGTGCTCCGCATGTGTCGACTTATGACGTTGTCGGCGAACGTGTAGAGCTGCTCCTGGTTGAATTGTTGATTAACGAACGACGAGTGGCTTAACTTCTCTGGTTTGAAAGTGTTTCTGTCGATGGGATTTTCTTCTCGGTGAAGGAGTTTTCAGACCTTCGTTTTGAGAGAGAATCTCTGTGCGTGGAGTGATTTCTCCGTTAGAATACTTTCGACCTTGATTTTTTCCAACCTCGGCTTCTAGCTATTTGTAGCCGGTCTTGTGCAGTGGTTGAAGGATTTTCCTGGGAAAGGGGATCACGATCCCTTTTCTGTTGCTGTAGTTGAGATGGGAGGAAGATTAGGGAGTTCGTCCTTTAGGATCCCCCAAAAGAGGATCACAGCCTTTCTTGGCTTCTACTGTTGGCGACCAGACTTGGTTGCTAACTCGTTTGAAGTAGCTGACTCATGGCTGTCTGCTGGCTCATGCTGACATGGCGATGACTCAATGAGTTGTTGCTGACTGGGCAATGATTGTGTTGATGATGCGGCGAGACGAATGGATCCGGCGATGGGCTGTGATACATGACTTCGAAAATCGACGTAGCCTACCCACGACAATCGCTTGTTGGATTGATGGGCGTTTGGGCTCGTCTAAATTGGGCTGGTTGCATTTTAGTGCATACATATATATTTAATATTTTATAAGAAAAAAGGCAAAAATAATATTAATTACAGTGAAGGGGGCCAAGTCAATCCCATTTTGGTTCAACCTGGTTGGTATAAGTTATCAAAAATGGTTGATATTTTTTAGAATTTTTTGAGAGGATGAGTGAACAATTAATAGTACATTTCCGTCCGGAATGCAAGGGAGAGCAATTAATTTTCATAATAGTAAGCAATATTCGACTGCCAACAATAGAAAATCTTTTGTCAACCAACTACTCCCTCGTCAAACGCAGAAGTAACTGACTAGCTTTATTTTCTTATCAAATTTAAGCCACATGTTACGCTGCCATTTCTCCACAAACGGCTATATAAACAAACATGCATGGCCACTGCTCCTCAAGCAAACGCAACAAGGCATTCGAGTTTTCAAGTTCCAATAATACTCCCGCTTTGATCGAAGTAGTGAATAGTCTTAATTTGTTTCTACATCAATGGCAGATTCAAGGCAGATGTTCAGGGCTGGTCAGTCCCACGGCCAAACTGAGGTAGTTAATACATACCATGCATGGTACTACTCTCGATATGTATATATATATATATATATCATCGCTCGTCTTCCAAAAAGTTCGTTCAGCGCGCATTAGATCTGAAACTTTTGTATTGGTTAATTAATTTGCAGGAGAAAGCGAACCAAGTGATCCAGTCGGCGAAGGACACAGCGCAGGCTGCTGCTGATAAAGCCAGCGGCGCGGCCCATGCTACGAAGGACACTGCGCAGGCTGCTGCTGGTAAAGCAAGCGATAAAGCCATCGAGGCCGCCCGTGCTACCAAGGACACGGCGCAGGCTGCTGCTGATAAAACCACCGACGCCGCCCGTGCTACCAAGGATTCGGCTCAACATGGTGCTGAGTCTGCCTCCGGCTTCCTCGAACAGGTTCATTTAAATCTCCCGACCTCCCTTAATTTCTCTTTTAATTAGTTTCTTATAATGTGATGTTATATATTCTAATTGTTGTTGTTGTTGCTGTTGCTGTTGTTTAGACGGGAGAGCAAGTGATCCACATGGCACAGGGAGCACTCGATAGTGTGAAAAATACGCTGGGAATAAATGAGAAGTGAGAAGTGAGAAGTGAGAACCCCACGACCACGAGACGTGGAGACCACGATCACGACCACGACCACCTCTGGCTTTGAATTTATGTCTTTGTACGTGAATATAGTGCTTAAGACCTCCCAAGACCTACTTGAGAGAGGTTTTTGGAATTTGTTTGATCTCAACACATGTTTGCAATATTTGTTTGAGATTTTTGTGATTAGAGTAGGGATTTTTTATTTTTATTTTTATTTTTTTGGTTAAAGCCTACTAATAAAATGGAGGTGATTTTGTTTTCATATAAGGGAGTTCCTTGCTAGCTAGCTGAAATTCCGTTAAGCAGCTGAAATTCCGTTTGCAATATGAAAAATGGATAAAAAATTCCGTTAAGCAGCTGAAATGAATACATAAAATATATAATAATAAAAATATGTGAAAATGCGAAATCCGGGTCAAAATCAACACGCAGACTCGGGTGACTCAGGGACGAAGTGAGTCGTCTCCGGGACGACCAGGCAAACGATATAACCGTGAACGAACGTATGTATTTCTTCTCTCATCTTGGGCCCACTGAATCAACGATAGCAATCGTAATTCGATAGATTAACTGCAGGAAAGGGCCTCGACTATGGAGTATGGAGGTTTTGATATTTTTCTGTTCGTTGTTATCGCCTCTTCACTCCTCTCCCTTCTTCTTTCTTGAATCCCAAGTTTCAGCTTAGATTAGGGTTCACTGTGACATGTTGAATCCTATTAGGGGAAAATGGCAATGTCTGGTTTGGGGTTCGTTGGCAAAACCACGCCTTTTCGGCCCCCTTTCGTCTATTGTGTCAGAAAGGTAGTCGTTAGATTAAATTTCGTCATTTTGAACATCTATAACACGGGCACATTTGGTAGTATGCTTCCGTTTTTCATCGGGATATATATGTTGTTCAAGATTTTTCCGTTTAAAATTTTTGTTTTTGAATAATAGTTCAATGTTATGCCAGATTCGACGAAGCTCAACTGCTGCTATCGAGACGATTGTAGAGCCAGGCACTCACAAAGAGGAGCCGAAGCGTTCAACTTCTCGCCGAATAGGTACTCTTGACAAGTAGTTTATTTTTTACAGCAAGTACATTGCTCATTTTGTGCTAGAAAATTTTATTTTTAATCCGTACCAACTTGATTTTAGATAGACGAGTTGATAGAGTTGCTTATTTGCAGTACCGGCGGACGATTTTGGTGGACCGGAATGGAAGAAGTTAAGTTCAAAAGAACTCGGCATTACGACATCGATGATAGGAAGGCCTACTAGAGTAGTGCTAAATGGGCTCAAGAAAAAAGGTGTGGTCTTTAATGCGAGACATGCACAGTGGGCATTCTTTTTAATTACTGTATTCTTAATGAGCTTTCCAGGGTGATTCTTGTCTCATATATTGATTTGTCCTCACAAGAACTGGTTAGCCTAGTCGAATGAAGGCTGCTTCCTTAATTAAGAGGGAAATATACAGTATCTGGCGTGTCCTATAATGGTAGTTTTAAAGTTGGTGCATTTTTAAACCCATCATATTCTACAACAGGGAAAACCACTTAAGAAAAATTTCATAACGTTTTCTGATAGTTGAAACAATGGTAGTAATTCTTTGTTCTTATGCTAGAGTTTCCTAACTGAGCTCTTGAGTGGTTTCCTGAACAATGTTTCAGCTATCAATAAGTTGTATGCCCGTGAACTCATTGATAATATTGTGAGAATAAGTAGATATATGTTCCTGTAATAATGATACAATTTCGTTTCATTTGTTTCTCATTCTTTTTGAAAAGTGCAGGATTTGAGGTATATCTTGTTGGGGGTTGTGTGAGGGATCTTATTCTCAAGAAAACACCAAAGGATTTTGATATTATAACTACAGCTGAGCTGAAAGAGGTTTGTGATATTCCCCAGCCCAATACTTATTTCATATTTTTTATGGTTGCATCATCTTATTACACGGCAATCAAACGTAATGAGATGTGAAACCAAGGAAAGTGCATGAGCAAAACATAGCTAAGAAAGTAAAATTACGGATCCTCATTATGATATCAAAACTAGCATCAACTAGGAGAGCATTATAACTCTATTTTTTCAGCTCCCGCTGACTTCACTAGGAGATGCAAAAGATACTATATGCTATTTGTGACTAATGAAAGAAAAACCAAAGTATGAATAATTTTCAGTAGGAATTTATGCATAGGAGTTTGATGTCGTCTTCCAAGAAGGATGGTTCCTCAAAAAAAAAGAAGGATGGTGCTTGTCTGGACTTTTATATCTTGTCCAAAGTTCTAAAAATCTCTCTAACGCATTATTTTAGTTCAATTCCTAGTTCCTCTCCTAGATGCAACTGAAGGAATATGAATGAATTCACAAGCCGTTCCTACTTATTGCTAATATTAGATCACACTTGCTACCTTGAGACCATTGTAGGATCCAAATGTGTGACTGATTTGGAAGTGTGGAAAGCTAGTTCTCCAACTGGGATCAAATATGATACTCAACAGTCATGTCATGTTATGTGGAAGGAGATATGGAAATATACTTTGTGGGTCTCAAGAGGCAGCAAGTACCTTCATGAAATGTTTGACATATTGAAGAATTAAACAAGAACTGTCATTCTCTGAAAAGAAAAAAAATGTAAATGCAGAAACTAATACTTGCTTTTGGATTTCGTTGAGTGTTATAGTCTGATTCAATGGTGTAAATAATTTTTTGACATGCTTCAAGAGTGTGTTGTCTCTGCCATACTTATTACAAATAATCATTATTCTATGATGGGTCCTGTTGACAGGAAAAAAGGATAGCCTTCGTAAATAGAGAGGGACAAAGATGATAGCTATAGAATGCTTATCTTCCTTCAGAAAATTATGTACTGATTTGTGTTCTATTTCTATGTTTTCTGTTCATCAAATTAAACCTATCTTTGCAAATGATTGGTGGTTTTCTTATTCATCTTGATCAAATCTGTTGTGTGGACTTCAATGTAACTTCTTGGACTGTTATTTTCAGGTAATGAGAATCTTTTCACGATGTGAAGTTGTTGGAAAGCGATTTCCCATTTGCCATGTGCATGTTAATGACACCATTGTGGAGGTTCTCCCCATAACTTATCTGATTTCACATCGTGTAAATTTTATGAGTACTCCATTTAATGTGTTTTAGCTCTGCCTGCAAGGTGATGCCAGAAAACAATAGTGTTTGTAATAGAAAAAACTGAGGATCCATATTATGCTGCACCCTATATAAAGATAAAAGTAGTTTTTTTTCGAAATTGATAATATTTTTGTCACCGGAGCTAATCAATGATTTTGTCTTTTGAATAGGTTTCAAGTTTTAGCACATCTGCAAGAAAATATGGCAAAGACTTGACTCGTCTTCCGAGAAGACCTCCTGGCTGCAATCAGAATGACTTCATCCGGTGGCAGAACTGTTTGAAACGAGATTTCACTATTAACGGGTTATTATTCTAAGCTTGTACAGTCAAAATTTTGAATTTTTAAAAATTAGTAAATGAAGATATTCCTTGTCTCATGATCATCTTTCAAAAATTAAAAAAAGATACATTTTTTTTGTGATTTTCCTCTCTTTTTTGTCGTGGCTTTTTTAAAAATAAAAAAGTTCTTCTGCAGATTGATGCTTGATCCCTATGCCCAGCTTGTATACGATTACATGGGAGGGATGGAAGATATAAAAAAGGCCAAAGTGTGCATGTATCTTTGTAAAATTTTCAGTTTTTTCAAATTTTCCTATGCATTTTGATATGTTTCCTTATTACCTATTTTCTTGGTTATAGGTTAGAACTGTAGTTGCAGCACATACTTCTTTCCAAGAGGACTGTGGTAAGTGTCATTTGCTTGATTAACTAGCTGCCATTTCTAGGTCAGAATCTAATTGTCAATAGTTGCTTTTTGCAGCTCGGATTCTTCGTGCAATTAGAATTGCTGCTCGCTTAGGCTTTCGTTTTGAGAAAGAAACTGCTCATTCCATAAAGGACTTTGCCAGCTCTGTGTTGAGGCTTGATAAGGTCCCAATGATATATGGTCTTACTTTAACATATAAAACTTCCGTTCTTGATTTATGATCAGTTTATGGTTTTAAATCTTAAACAGGAAATTTATACATTTGGTAATGTACTAACAGGGAAGGCTACTTATGGAACTAAATTACATGATGGCATATGGTTCTGCTGAACCTTCTTTGAGGTTACTTTGGAGATTTGGTCTCTTAGAGGTTCTTCTTCCCATTCAGGTTTGTGGCTAGTTGCCTTTATATAGTTTAGATTTTGCTGATCCATTTTCTTTATTTTTCCTGGATAATGCAATGTTGTTACACCACAGGCATCATATTTTGTTGCTCAAGGCTTTCAAAGACGTGATAAAAGATCAAATATGCTCCTGGTATGTAAATGTGCATCCTACATTTAGTTTCTGATCATTGGTTGTGGAAGAACCTGCTTTGTCTTAATTTCATTCTCTTTCTCTGAATATGTCATTGTACTTAGTTACTTCTATATAACTGCCTATCTGATATTATTATCTGATTAGCTAAGCATCTTGCCCTTAAAAAAATGAAGTGGATTAACTGGTGAACTGAGTCTTTTAACAGTTAGTCCTCACCATTCAAAGGGGAAAGGACATGTGCCCTCCACTGACCTCTTGGCCATGCCCATGTAGGTGGTTGTGATCAAAATGCCCCCTGGTTTTAGCAGGTTAATCAGGGTTGGAATTCTTGATCACACCCATTCGTGCTGAAAGTTTCTGGATGTGATTTCAACTTTAAACATGTGGATTTTTAGCTGTGTAACTTGTTAACTTTAGATGATATTAACCATGTAACTCATTTTTTCTCTCTTATTAGGAATGGTAAGTATAAAAAAAGGAGGAGAAAAATGTTTATATCTTATAGTTCGGCAAAAATGAACAATATTTTTCAAACATTAACATATCTGTTGTTTGTTCAGGCAATGCTTACAAACTTGGACAAGCTTCTTGCACCTAATAGACCGTGCCATAGTTGCTTATGGTAAGGAGATGTTGTCATTTGAGGCTTTTGCAGTTACGATATTTGAAATTAACATTTGTTCTCACTTGAACATCTTTCCTTGATAGTGATTTTTTTCTTTATTTTTTTATCTCCCTTAACTTGAAGGATGAAATATTCTTTCCATTAACTCTGTTGTATAGGGTTGGCATATTGGCTTTTCATTATGCATTGGCAGAAGAACATCAAGATCCTCTGGTTGTTGCCACTTTCACTCTCGCGGTGCATAATGGGGGAGACTTGTCTGAAGCTGTAAACATAGCGAGGAGGATAACAAAAATTCATGATTACAGCTTTCCTGAGCTTGCAGAACCCGAGGAAATGGCAGATTCAGACTTAATGGATGAGGTGTTGGATCTTGCTTCGTCTGTCAAAGCATCATTGAGTATGATGACTAGTGAGACATTTGTCTCACAGGCAATGTCAAAGTATCCCCAGGCTCCGTACTCTGATCTAGTAAGTTTTTTTTGTTGAGCTATAGGTGACATTGAGTTTCAGATCTGGGGTATCTGCGTCTGAGTTGTATTTACTGAAACATGAGTTGACCAACCCACTGCTTTCAGGATTGGGGTTGGAGCATCATCCCTACCTAATAAGCCTGTTTTGTGGCATGAATGGATTTAACTGTAGGTAGTGTTAGGTTGAAAACTACAAATTACTTTCCTGGTTGATAATTCATCATGTTTTCTTTTCAATAGGGTACAAAGTCAGCAATTGTATTGAAGTGTGTGGATGGATAAGTAACTTCATGATGATAAATTGATAGTAGAATTTGGTGCTAGCAATTTATGCTTTAGAAAATAAGGAAATTTGAGAACCATTATTGACATGTAAGTTTTTTATGTATTTAATTGAAAACACTAAAAACTTTCCCTATGTGAAAATTGTTGTCAAAAGTTTATGTTCACATTTTTAAAATGATTCTATCAGATATGAATGTTCTCTAGTCTTCAATTTTCCTAAAACTTTAGGCCTGATAATAGGTTCTTTGTTTCTGGGGTAGTATGTTTGTTTGGGATTGTCATGCCACCTTTTTGAAATGGGGTTTGCTTGGAATTACAGAGCAGTAATATATAACAAACCGCTTTCTATTAGCTAGAGTCAGCAATGTAGTTAGATGAAAAGCTGGTGTAGTTGAAGTGCTGAAATTTATGGTTTTTACGGTTGCAGCTTTGAAGTTAGGTTCATGTTTTACCTTTTCATAGAAATAAATGTTTATGTTAATGGCCTTTTGCTTGCCAAATGAGGTGAGATATTTATGATGATTATGATATGTGGCACCTTTGTTGGAACCATTTGGTGGATGGAGCAAGAACTGTGAAAATTTGACCAATCATTCTGCATCTAAGAAAGATGGCGTGCTTGAAACTTATTATTTTGGTCAATGCTGGACTTCCTAGCAGCTATCTGCTAGGTGGTACTTTGGACTGGTGGTGATACTTTATAGCAGCTATCTGCTGTTTTTGTTATGGAAGGTATCATTTAAAGGTGTTCGACGTGCTTGTGACAAAAACAAACTGTAGACAGGTTTCCTCACCCAAAAAAGTATAGTGAGTTGAATATATGGAGCAAGGATATACAAAATGAGAGGATGTTGCAAAATTGAGAAGAAAAATTTCATTGTTAGCAATATTGAGGGGATGTAGCAAAAGTGATAGGAGATTTTTATTTATTTATTTATTTATTTATTTTTTTGTGGAAGGCGAATACATTTTACTCCCAATGCTGCCGTTGAGACTCAAAACCAAGACCTCCGGAGCAATAACTCTCATGGGACCATTGAGCTACTCCCATGACGCGAGAAATGTTAATATTTGAAGTGAGGATACAGTTAGTTGTGACCTCATCCTTGGGCAATGATTTAGCAAGGATTCTTGTAGGGAATTCACGCACTCAGCAGTCAATTAAGTGAATTAGGGTGTTCAAGGATACTGCTTTTGTCTTCATCGGTCTAATTCATGGAACTCTGGTGCTCCATTGTGAATTTGCCATATCTCATTCACTTTTATGGGGGTATGTACGCACCAAAGCTACAAATGGTCAGTGAGATAGCTCTCTCCAATTTTTCAACTAGTTGGTATAATATTTTGTTAAAAATAAATAAATAGTGATCAGTAATTGGTGGTAAGAATTTGCCTATAAATTGTTTAGATTTCCTGCTCAAGCCTAAGGGCATTATAAATTTCGTGTCACTGCATCAATCTATTCATCTCCGTTTCATACTTAAAGTTCTTGTATTCTTCTGGCACTAGGCAACTTCATTTTTCAATTCTGACATTTTCTTGGGGGCTTGCTGTAGGTATTTATTCCACTGACATTATATCTGAAGGTCTGCAAGATCTTTGATTGCGTGGGACAAGGCGACCCCGAGAAAGGTTTTGTTCCAAAAAAAGGTAGTAAAATTAATTATGAGTCATTGGCTGATGGCGGAATGCAAGACATTCGCCACACGTTTGCTCGTGTTGTATTTGACACTGTTTACCCTCCCTCTTTAAATCGTAATGAGAAATAAAAATATTCAGTATCTTTTGCCGTCGGAATGTGTTTATTCCTTTTAACCGTGAGTTCCTAATGAATGATAGACAAATTTACATTTCATAGATGAACTTATATGCCGTGTACCTAGATGATGATTTTTCTATCTTCAGTGTGAAATTTCTTTCTTATGAAGGATTTTTGCATGTGAAGGTTGAAGTATCTC
Source organism: Aristolochia fimbriata (assembly GCA_019845555.1). Classification (NCBI taxonomy): domain Eukaryota; kingdom Viridiplantae; phylum Streptophyta; class Magnoliopsida; order Piperales; family Aristolochiaceae; genus Aristolochia; species Aristolochia fimbriata. Next base: position 5,363,615 of record CM034081.1, read on the forward strand.
TATTCTGAAACTGTGCGTAAGTTCATCGATGAAATGTAATATTGTAAAAATCTAGTGTCTTTCATAGAAAAGTATTAAGTTTTGAGTGAAAGGGTACGATGTAGAGAATGAAAATACTGATTCCCATAGAGATGGATGTAACAGTATTTGGGATTTAAAATTGCAAGCGTGCGATTAGAAATCAAATTACGTCTTAACATTGGTTGAATGATTTATTAGTATTTTTGTGATTATTATTGTTATTATTATTATTATTATTATTGCAAAAAAAATTAACTTAAAGGCAATAAGTTCTATAATAGAGTGGCAATAATGTAATAAAAAATTAAAAAGAGGCCAACTTTTGTGCATGACCTTTCCTTTGAAAATGTCCTCTCGTAAAGATGGGCAAAGGGCCGTATATAGTAAGTACCGAAGGAACAAAACAGGCTTAGTCTTTAAACCCTTTTATTAATATTCAATAAATAATGTCATATACTGTTTATTCATTTATTTATTGGATGCTAAAATAGATAAACAGGTGCTAAATAGAATTGTAATAAAAAAAAAAAAAAAAAGTAATAAATATAAATACGTGGATATTTATATTATCCATTTGAATGGAGGTTTAAGAATAACAATAGTCCGTAGCGCTTCGTCCGGCGATAGCCAGCACGTGCATCCCGTGCGAGAGCCAGTTTTAGGGTTTTTAGGGTGGAGCCGTGGAGAACGCAACCACCATTCCCCTCTTTATATATCGCAGGACGCAGGAGGGAGCAATGGGAAGCTCCCTTCGCCGTCAGCTTCGTCTACTCGAGGTTTCTTGCTCTCTGCATTTTCCTTCTCTGCGATCTTCTTTTTGTGTCTCTACTTGTCTGCTTAATTAACCTTCATGTGTCTGTAACTGTTTTGTACATTGTGGTTCTTTCTGTTTTCTTTGTTTTCATCGAAATGAAAGATTGGCCTGAGCATATGATGAGGACGATAAATATAAGCCTGATTTCTCCATGAAGCTTATAAATTCGAGCTTTTTAAAACTGATGCTCATGCTTTTCTTTCCTCATTTTATACTCTTTAGCCTAAATGTTGCTTCTTTCTTCTTCTTCTTTTGAATATGATTAGCTTCATTTTGCTCCATCTTTCTGTGGACGTTCTCTGCTGCAGTGGCTGCTTTTTTTTTTCTCGTAGATCTTCGAAAATTTTCTTATTTTTTTATTTATTTTGAAATCTCCCTTTTTGGATATTTTCCAAAAGCAAAAATCAGCAATTGAAGAGAAGATTTGTTTTTTAATCCATTACAGTGGCGGCACCGAAAGGTTGAAATTTGTGCTTGTGATTCTTATAAATGTTATCATCTCTTTTCTTTTTTATTGTGATTTTAATCTGCCTCAATGTTCAAGTTACCTGTCTCTGTTTCTCTTGGTCGAGGGCCAATCGTTTGTTGTGCATTAAATTCCAATGCAATTGAACTGAAATACAAAAAACCCTTATTACATTAATATAGGGGTTGGGATAATCTCAAAAAATATTACAAATATGTCACAAAATAGATAGTATTTCACAAAATTTATCTAAATCGGATGTTTCCAGGGCTTAGAACCGGGCCTGAACATGCACGAGCATGAAACTCGGAACACAGTCAGTGTTCGAGCTTTTCTGAGTTCGAGCTTGGGCTCGAGCTTGGGTTCAAGCTCAAACATGGGTCTGAATGTATTTAACAAACAAACTTTAAGTTAACGAGCCTGGTTCCTGCTTACGAGCATAACCTTAAAATTCTTGGGTTCTTTATCTTATCAAGAAGTTCTATTTAGAGCTTGAATTTGGCTCGGGTTTGAAAAACTCCCCCAATACCTGAAAAATTAAATAGGCAGAAAACCGTCGTGGTTATGAAAAACTCCCCCAATACCTGAGGGGCTTGGATTATTGTTGTTTGAATTTAGTATTTCTTAATTAGTTTTTATTAGAGTTTCATGGTAAACTGCTTAAAATTGTTCTCGTAGAAGTTACATTTTTTGTTGTTCATGTTGGTTTATGGCGCGATGGGGCCAAAAAAGAAAAACAAAATTTTTAAAACAAAATTCCTAGAAACGCCACTAGAGACCAATGGTCAATGAAAAATCAAGTTTTGAAAATTTTTCTTGGCAACACACGCCAGAATCTGGCTCCTTGGGGCCTTTACTCGGTCAAATTCTGCAAAAGGAAACTTGAAACAGAATACAAAATGGAAAAAAAAAATTTGGCATTAAAATTACAATGTTGGGATTTATTGGATTGTGCCAAAATTTAGGAGGTTGCTTGAGAAGTTTCTGGAGGACTAGAAAAAAGAATTTCAAGGCATTTTAAAGTGTTAATAGTTTGTTATGTAATTTCAGGATTTTTACTTCACAATTTCTGTTTTCTAAAGTTTTCCAAGTCAGATTGATCCCAAATTTTGTACACAAGTTACAATAGCATTGTTAACATGGAGGAGAGTCTTTAGATCTTATTGTAGGACGTGAGAGACACTTTTGGGAGCATATCTTTCCTCAAGTTCTTCAAGGTGGATTGATTAGTCCATTACAGGTTTTTTATCTTGAATTATTTTTTTTTTCTTCGAACATATATTTTATCTTTTAATTTCAGTATGTAGTCTTTCTAGTTGGGTAGCCATCCACAGCTTCCTCCCTCCCCAAAAAATTATTTCATATACCGATTATTCATTTTTATCAGACGAATAGTCAGTACTAAATAGAATAATAATGAAAAACTTATAAAAGTACAAAATATTGAAATATATAACTAATTTGCATGTAAGTTTAAGAATAATTATATTTTGAAGTGGAAAAAAATTATAAATTGAAAAAATATTACTTAAGTTAACCAAATGAAATAACTTAGACAATAATTTTATGAAAGTATTGTATTAAAAATTGCTAAAATTATGTAAAAATGACTATTATACCCTCCTTATTGGGTAATGGATAATCGGATATGGAATAACTTATTACATGTACTATTTCATTATATTATCTATTTACTCATTTATTAATCGAAAATCTTCAATTACTTTAAAAATGATTTAGCTTGGTTTGTTTTTGCGAAGAATATACTTGTCACTTTATCCATGATATTTTAATAACATGCATCAATGATCTGATATTTTTAATTGATCGATGAGTTATAATTCTCCCTTATTTAAATTTAATAAACGTTTACAACATAGGAACTCCTCAGAGATACTTGATATGTTGTTTCCACAATGGAGAGAATTTCATTCTGAGAAGTCATTCAACTGACCTAATGGCCGGCTCCATTCTTATGATTCGTTATGTACCAACATGACTTGGGACTGAATAACCTGAAGTGCATATTATGACGGTATGACCACAACAAATTGTTAACTGTACAGCTAACAAATTCAAAAGTACATAAAAACCCAAAAACTTTTCTCAGAAATTCTGTAGTTCAAAAATACAATACACGCGGAGCTTCACCGATTCCCTCACTCAAAATTTGCTCAAAAGAATCTCCTACTCCAGTTTCTCCCTGCCTTCTAATTGCTGCTTCTCGGGCTCCACTGGGAAGTACTTAATGCCAACAAGCTCACCAACTTTGCTGATAACCTATCAATAAAAGCTCAGAAAACCATCAAATTGATCAATACCAAATGAGATACAATTGGCAAACATTAGTGGAATGGACATCACCTCCAGCCCCTTGATCAAATCTTCCTTGGTGTGAGAAGCTGATATGCAGATCCGGGCCCTGGCCAACAGTAAAGGAGTTGCAGGGAATGCTACTGTGACAACAGCAACCTGAACAGTTTAAGCAACGCGTGCTGTCAGTAAACCCCTAAGAGTGGCCATGGCAGCTACATCTCTTAAGTCATTAATTTAAATTTAGTGCATAACAGATGAGTGGCGATGTGTTTTATAAATAAACACTGAGAGGAAAAGCCATGATTTCCTTGAGCAATAAATTAATAAAAACCACCCCAAAACTAAAAAATTTTCTTATCTCAACAGAAACACTTCTCATGCAAAAATAACAGAAATTTATAATTCTTCCCAATAAGAAGCACAAGAAAAGTCATCAAAGTATTATGAAAAACGTGACTACTGATCAGATCAAATTGTGTTCTGCAATAGGGATTTCAGAGTCTAAGAACCAATAAGCATTTAAGGTAGTGATTGACAAAAAATTAAAAAACATACAAACTTTACATCCAGCATGTCAATAAATTTTAGTAACAAATCAACCCTTTTCCATTGTCATTTGTCACTTGATATCCCCACTTCCGTAACTCAAATTTTTGGTTGAGGCTCAAATCTCTGTGGGTTCATGTCGCCTCTGATCCCAACAAGTTACTTGGAACCAGGTCTAAGGGAAGTTGAGACAGCACACATCCAATTCTAATACAAAAAGCACACATCTTTGTAGAAGTTGCATGTTACGTGTCATTAAATGAACATATTGCCGAACCATTACATGTGCATTATGTTCCACTATAACCTATGCATACAAGATCGTTTTACTCACATTGTGATGGCAGCACAATTCATACTTACCTTTTGGTTAAGACATTCACGAGAAAATGCAGGAATTTTTGCAGGATTGTAAAGCATTATCGGCATAACAGGTGAGTCATTATCACCAAGAACCTCAAATCCCATCTTCTGCAACTCAGAACGGAAAAAATTACTGTTTTCACGGATACGTGCAAGTTTCTGTGCCCCTGTATGAAACAAAATTTAGCTAGTCATTACCAAATATGACTTGAAAACTTTCAAAATTTTTTATTGGGCCTCACGTCACAGTTAAATCAATTCAAGGGACATTTTGAAATAATTAATGTGAGAGAAACATATTCTGTACCTCTATTTGAACCATCTTCTCCAAGGATGACTTTAATAGCAGATATAACTTGTTGTACGGCTGGTGGTGACATTGATGTTGCATAAAGATGAGCAGGACAAGCATACTTCAAGTACTTTACAAGTTCCTGGAAAAGAGGATATGCTTTTCAAGTCAAATTTTCAGTTCTTGGCCCTCACATGGATTCCATGATTAATCTTCAACATAGTTGTACTTATATAAACTCCAACACGAGGAGCTTCAGGTTGTAACAAAACCTCATGTATGCAGTTTAAAACACGGACTTTTTCATAACTTCTTGAATCTGCATATCATCAAATTCCTTTCTTCGCACATAAGAAAAAACTACAAATCTTGTGGAACTCTTTCTTATAATACTTCAAAGTTTGAATAAGATATTCAAAGCTCAAAAGCTACTGCAAGATAACTGGCTTCCTCCACAAATTCACTTTCAAACGAAGTACGAAGCAGTAAGTTGAGTTTTCGACATGTACTAACCACTTTGGATAAAAAGTAAAGATGTGAAATGAAAATCAAACCTTGGACCCAGCAATGTAGCCTCCACAAGAACCAAATGATTTTGTAAAAGTTCCCATCATGATATCTACATCAGCAGGATCTACTCCAAGGAGCTCGCAAACACCTCTACCAGTTTTGCCAACTGCTCCAATGCTGTGTGCCTCATCTAAATAGGTGTATGCCTAATTTCGAAGAAAGAAATAAGTGATGATAAATTTCAATTCTCATTAGGTGTTTCAAAAGACAAAATCTAGTATTCAGGAAATGTCTTACATTTCTAACATAGCATCAGAACAAATAGGCAATGGAATTGGATTCTTCGCAATTTTTATTTTTATTTTTTTGAAACGGCGAATACATACTCCCAAATACAAACTTCAATAAACTCCAATGCTGCTGTGGAGACCCACACCCAAGACCTCCCACAACAGTAACTCCCATGGGACCACTGAGCTACTGCCCAAGTTCCTAATTCTTGGCAAACATTCATCTATGAATTGGATGCTAAAGGTTTTTGTCAATCTTACTGCCCAGAATAAAATAAAAGCAGTTGCATCCTACAGGAGCAATACTTTTTTCATAAATGCAACAGACCTACTTTTGAAGATGACAGCAAAGGTGAATAAAACAATAGCAATAAGCTACCAGATAATAAGTAAATAAGATCCAAGGTAACCACTAACTCTGGATTCTCTTTCCCTTTTAGCCACTTAATATTTTAAAATCTTTTGAACTATAATTTTTGTCCTACTCAGTCTATTGAACTTACCCTGGACATAATTACATCAGGAATATTGCTTCTTCAAAAAGATAAATGCTTTATACCATGAGTAGACACATCTCAGATGAGATATAAATGATAAACTCGATCACAGACACTATACAAAATAAATGATAAACTCGATCACAGACACTATACAAAGCTCACAAGCATAGTATTTCATACAGCATAACATCCTGGCAGCTGTTAATAAAACCACATAACAGCGAGCATGAGAACAAAGAATAACTGCATTGAACTAAGACAACCTTATATTTTTTGCAAACAGCAATAATCTCAGGAAGTTTGCAGAGTTCCCCTTCCATGCTATAGATCCCTTCAACAACAACAATAATCTTCTTCCAAGGTCTACGTGTGCGAGGCTGGCCAGTAGCAATCTGCTCTCTCAGCACTTCCTCTAAGTGTGATGGAGCTGGCAAAAAAGAAATGACATACATAATTTTGCCAAAGCAGCAATCATGAATTATGAAAAGCTAAAAACTCACTGTTATGTTGGAAGACCCTAACTGTTGCTCCAGATCCTCGAGCACCATTTACAATTGAATTGTGATTCAAAGAATCACTAACAATCAAAGCTCCCTGAGGATAATATTAGTAGATAGTTAATAAACGTAAACATGTTAACGGCTGTCAGTTTAGAGTGCTAATCACAACGTGCACTAAGGGACAGATCAAGATCAACTTTGATAAGCACAGTTACAGAAGTTCCTACTAGCATACAATTTCTATACAACTCAGTTCTATGTAACAAACTACAACCTATCACATTAACATAGCATATACAAATGCAAATTCCCTTACTTTCCCAATCAGCGCAGGTAAGATGGCTGAATTTGTTACGTAGCCCATACCAAAGACCACTGCAGCTGGCTTCCCAACAAATCTTGCAACCAAATCCTCCAATTCCTCATGCAATACAGTAGTGCCTGATGTCTTCAAAAATTAGTTTAATGACTGACAACAAAAAATGCAGCAGTCACCAAAACCTTACCTCCATCTACTCGAGCGCTGCAAGTACTTGGTGAAAATTTATTCAATGATTCAATGACGCGAGGAGTGCAATACTCATCTGCGGCTGCAAATCCAAGATAATTGTAAGACCCCAAGTTAAGGCATCTGGTTGTGTTTGTGGTTCGCCTGCAGCAAATTCCACGGTTTGGGAACATAAGATGATGCTAACTACATATGTATGACAAGGACGATAGAAGATTTTGTACATTGTAAATTTTTAACTAAGGAAACTGAAAAAATAAACTACTTTAGAGTCTTGTTATAGTCATTCGAATAGCGCTCCACCACATCAATCCAGGCATCAGGTGCACTAGCAATGGGCCGACCAAAACAGTCCTGTTAAGAAATTGAGAAAATTGTCATATACTGATTTTGTTAGGTACAGTTTCGATAATATACACCCAAAAGGTAGACAAAGGCATAGACTAGAAATGAATCACTAACTTTTAACATCAGATAAGTGATTGTAAAATGATATTAATTCAAGATTCTTCCTCATATATTTTGCCAACCTAGTAGGATACCTCTGATTTAGCATTTAAAGCCTGCTTTTTAGTGATTAACAAAAAATTTATGATTTAGCATTTAAAGCCTGCTTTTTAGTGAGTTAACAAAAAAAATTTGTTTTAAAAAGTTAAGAAAATTAGATAGGAAGCTGCTAACAACATCCAAATCAGAATGAACAAGTCATTTTGAAATTTTCAAATCTCATTTTACATCTTAAACAAACTTTGGTAATTCTATGCTATTCCAACAGATGAAAGTGTCCAGTAATTGTATTTTCCTGAACTTGTTCATTGCCCTAATCTTGAGCAAGGGATTTTACTTATAGGTCAAGTTCTTGATGTTCTAATATCACACAACACAATCGAGCTTGCTCAAAAAAAAAAAAACAAAAAAAGTACAAGCACTAATGTTCTTAATGTTCTAACCGGTAAATGAGGACAGAGTAAAATCTAAAAGTACAAGCACTAATAACTCAACAATATAAAATAAAATGCAACCACAGTAGTTTCCCAAAAAAATAATAATAATAATAATAAGAAGCAAAAAAAAAGCTTAAGGTGCTCAACGAAATAGATTCAGACACTATTTGCAAAGTGCAAAGCGTGGCTCAGCCTCTGCCTCATAAACTTTTGCTTTCAAAACCACTCACTCATACACATGAGCGAAGTGCAAGTGAGCCTCCGTATATCTTATTTAAGTATTTCTTAATTCCGAAACTCTACTTGTGCTCCTGGTATGAATTTTTCTCTAAGTGCAACTATTATTAAAATTTTAAAAAAAAAATCGCTTTAAAGACATTATTTTTAAAAAATGACAGATTATCATCGAAACAAATTGGTTTCCATCAAAACCATTACATATTCATCAGATCAATTTAAGTGCAGCATAGACACTTAAGCTATTCGCCAACCACAACTAGTCTAATTCATGCTGATTCCACAGATTTACAACTCATTGATTCCCAGGTTAGCTGCACAATTTTGCAGTGCAATAAATTTCGTAATTTGATTGAAAAACACATTTTTGCATATCTAAACAAGTCTCCTCACTGCATCCTCACATTTCCAGACGGACGTTTTTCATTCTCTTGACAATTATCAAGTCGCCATTTCACGGTCAACTACGTTTGACGAATCGCATCCATGATCGTAACTTTGGAAGACGAACTAAAAATCCTAAATCCAGTGAACAAAAACTTAATATCAAACTCCCTTTTGGCCGAAGAGGAGAACAAATATACAAACTCAATTACCTGAATCCGCAAATACAGCCGCCGAGTGTAAAAGTCCTCGAGCCCCAAACAGATCGGCGCATAGCCCTGTGAACAGAAACTAGGAAAAGTTTAGCACAGAAACACCAACTACACGGTCAACCTTCAGCTGAACAGATCGAACAGAGGCCGCACCTGGAGTTTATTCGAACTGAACCACTCGAGGAACTTCCTGAACAGATCTCTGAGCTGACCAAACGCAAATAGGAGGCCGTAGCTGAAGAGCGTCGTCAAGGCAGTCAGATAAGGGATGTTAATCATGTCGCTCGATCTCTACAGACCGCAAATGCAATCATTCGATCGGATCTTGAAGAAGAAAAGAAGAAGAGAAAAGAGAGTCCGCGCGAACGATTTTTTCCGATCGAACGGGGCCTTTCCTCGATCGTATTCCTTTTTTCCGCTTTCTTTTGGCTGGAAAGGAATCAACAAGTGTGGGGGAATTTGGAGATTCTGAAAGTGCCGTCAGAGGTCAAGAGCGAAGGAAACAGGACGAGGATGCGCCGTACTCGTCGTTTTTTTTAAATTATATCTTTGTAAAATTTCTGTCGATAAATTTGCCTTTTTAACACTGCTCGTTTCCTCCACTAGAGCAAAGTTTTTAATCCATCTTAACTACAATCAACCGTACCATTTGGGTATTATGTATCGTAATTTACATGTAAAATATTTTTTCTATATTAATATTTTATATTTTATTTGCTTAATAAAAATATTTAACCACATGGATAAGGTGAATGAGATTTATTTTAAGTATCCTAATAAGTGTTTTAAAATTGAACCGAATTGGCCGGTCCAACCGGGTTGAACCAAAATCGGAGGCAAGTCCGGTTCTCATTAACTCGACCTGGTTCACTATAATCAATATTATTTTTGTTTTTAATAAAAAATAGCATTTTAAAAATTAAACCGAACCGGGCTTTCTAACCCGGTTGAACTAGAATGGAAGGCCAGTTCAATTCTTATTGAACCAAAATCGGAGGCAAGTCCAGTTCTCATTAACTCGACCTGGTTCACTATAATCAATATTATTTTTGTTTTTAATAAAAAATAGCGTTTTAAAAATTAAACCGAACCGGGCTTTCTAACCCGGTTGAACTAGAATGGAAGGCCAGTTCAGTTATTATTGAACCAAAATCGGAGGCAAGTCCAGTTCTCATTAACTCGACCTGGTTCACTGTGATTAGCATTATTTTTATCTTTTTTTATAAAAATTTTAAATATATGTAAACATGATATATAATATTACAACCTCATGACTTCAAATATTTTCTTTTTTTGTATCCTTATTTTAAATTATTTTGTTTAAAAGAATAATTGAAGAAGCTAAAAAAAAAAAAAAAAAAAAAAAAAAAAAAAACAACAACTGCTTTTCCAGAGAAGATTAGTAGTATGACTGGTGTTTTCCTCATAGCATCACTATTTTTCTTCAACAACCCTCTCAATATTTATTTTGTGTTTTCTTTTAGCTTTTATCCAAACAAATAAATTTGATGAGAGAGAAGAGATGAGATTGAAAGAGAAAGAAGAAAAAAATAAAATAAAAGGAAAGATAAAAATAAAATAAAAGGAAAAATAAAAAAAACACAAATAAAAAAAAAGAGGAAAAAATGAGAAAAAATAAAAATAAAAATAGAAAGATTGGATATATGGGTCCACACCACATGTATTTGACAAAGGGACTGTGTCGAAATGTACTTTTTAAGTTCATAGAACTAAACGTATTTATGAGGCTGCGAGTTTGTCATCTTTAAATGCATGTGTCAGTCAGACCCAAATATGTATAATATACGATTGACCTTCATAATTTCATGTAAAAACCAGGAGTATAATAAATGTGTAAGCCCAAAAGCATAAAAATAGTGAATAGGACATGTACATATCATCGTAATGTTTGGGCCCCGAGTTCCGTTCATTGACCCTGGTTTTCAAGTATTAGAGTTGCTCTACAGAGAAATTTACAATTTGAGTTCTTGAATTTGGGAAATTGTGGGGATGCGATCTCATAGCTTTCCTCTAATTCGACCTCCGATATTGTTTGCGGTGAAGTTACTGTCTTCTACGATTCGACGGTGGACTTTGAGTCTCCAAGCAAATGTGCACGAACAACGACGGGTATAGTCGGCCGAACAAAAGTATTTGTGTTCCTTGTATTCGGCGTATTGACGTCAGTTAATGAACATGTAGAGCTTCTTCGATAAACTATGTGTGTTCCGATGAACTTGAGAATTGGTGATCTTCGGGCTTGAGAGAATTTATGAGTCGAGTGACTTTGCGTGAAATTTATGAACCTCTGGGTGTATTTATGGCCAGTGCTTGAGTTTGTTTGTTGAACTCGATCCTCAGAAAGAGGATCTCGGTTGATCTTACCTACTTCATTGGAGTGAGAGAAGACTTAGGAGCTCCCTAGTTTTCTTCCCTAGGAGGGGGAAAACTTTTCTTTTTCCCTTCCCTAAGGGATCGACCAGATCGATCTGAAATTCCCTTTTGGGGTGGCAATTTGAGAAATTGATCTTGCTAGACCTCAAACCCACGGTGGGCTGTCTAGATGAAATCTATGGGTGAACTGTTAGAGAATCCACAGTGTACACGAAATGAGATTTCGGATGGTTTATTGGGTGGGTCGCGTCGGATTTTGACATCTACATAATCAATAGTTAAATTTTTATTCAATAATAAAATTTTTAGGGTTAGCTTTTCTTATCATATATTTCTCATATTTTATTTTAGTTCCTAATAAGCTCATATATTCAATTTTTAAACCCTATACTTTATCCTCGTTCATTATGAATCAATAGTTAAATTTTTATTCAATGATAAATTTTTTAATAATTTAAGTTTTTAGAAATATGTCAATTTTTTATATTATATAATATTTCCTAAATCATCTTTTGTAAGACGTTTTTATTTCAATGTAATTAATCTTAATTTCTTACAATAGTCAACATGGTTGACTTAACGAAGTGGGAGAGAACCTCTGCTCATATTCTTCGAGTAAGGTCCACTGAACCTAGTTGGTTTCGGCACCTCTAATCGGTCAAATGCAGCCCAAGTCTGAACTTGGGACCCAAATGTTATATTATATAAACACATATATTTTAGTAGTTTGAACTTGGGACTTCTAAAAAAGCCACTAAAAATAACCAAAACGTACCTTACGATTTAAAGAAAAACATTTTGCAGCGAATTTCACTTAAGAAATTAGAATAGCCTAAAAGTTATCAGAAAATACAGAACGTGATTTTCACCAAGGTATTAAAAAAGGCTAAACAAAGTCCGAAATTCAATAAGTCTACCTTTCTTTCTTATATAGCATAGTAATAGATTTTTTTTATTTTTGTTGGATGTCTCTAGCTTAAGTGGTCTACTCTTAGTTATCGCTGTAGGAGGTCTCAGGTTTAAGTCTCAATAACATTGATAGAAGTTACATGATAGGGAGCTAGTGTACAATGGATACCAAACCCAGTTCAAGTCCAACATTGCTCAGAATAGTTTAAAGCTTTTTTTTAAAAAAAAAAAAAACCCACAGTCTGATGAATTAGAAATAGCAGTTCATTGGCATGTTGTTCACGTAATGAATTAGAATATAAATTCGCCAACCAGAAGGCCGTCTAACCGAATAAGAAATTCTGAAGTAAAATTTGGTGGATCGTGTCGTCCGGTCGTCCCTATGAACATGGAAACCGAAAATACATATAAAAAGAGATTCAAAGACTCGTGTTGCCATGGGAGGAATTCCTCTACCCTGCACCTTCTCCGAAGCTTCATCTTAACTTCTCGAGGCGGCTCAAACCGACCAAATCACAATATACACCACGTGAGTCAACGACTTCAATTCAAAGCTTCTTAATTTCTTTCCAGTTGTATATAGATTAGACAATCAGTAAACCACAACCACGCAAATAATGAACGGGATATATATATGTATATATATAAGACCACATCCAGAACCTCGTGAATATGTAAATAATATATATATATATCTCCATAGACGTGAATTCTATGATATGCTGTAAATTTCAATCGATCCCCTCTTAGGGTTTATAGTTTATACACCTGATAAGCAAATTTATGTGTAATCAATTATAAACAACTACACAAAAAAAAAAAAAAAAAAAAAAAAAAGTAATCTAAGGGAGCTTTTCCATGGACTGAGCTTAAGAGAAATCTGGAATGACTAGCGGGTTAGTCAAGGGCAAGCAAAAAAAATAATCACTGGTTAGCCATGGCGGAAGAAGATGCAGCAGACGGCTACAGCTCGAAAGCCTCTTTAATATCCAAGAGATCCGACCGACTCCACCGACTGCTTATCCGCGTAAGAGGACGCGCTTGCGTATGGGGACAGGGAGTTTAACCTGCAACAACCCCTTGTCAGCATCATTGAATAATATTTTCAAACATCTGGTGAACAGACTTTCAACAAAGACAGACCGGTTTGGCCACCCATGGCAAAAACAACCCAAAAATGAATTCTTAGGTCTCTCCCTCCACCACTTGTTTATCATATATGGGGGGTTCTAAAGCACAAAAAAAGGATATACCTAGATTGGAAACACGAATTTGATTTTAGATCCAGTGATTTGAAGAAGTGGGTTTCGTGATCCAGTAAAACACTAACGAATGGAGGAAAGAAACCTGATAAAAAGAATCAGCAAATGCTACCCAGAGAGGAGGGTTTACAAAATTTTAAGAGACTGCAAATCCTACCTAGAGAGTTAATGTACCGGGAGGGCAAGAGGCATTAAAAATTTTGAGAGTTGCTTGCTAGTTGGACGAGACCCACACAACCAAGTCCAGATTAAGAAGAAGGCATTTAATTCCTGAAAAAAACGAAATACCTGAAATCAACTACTACAATTTTTTAAGAAGAAAACAGAAAGACAGACACCAAAGCTACTTCGTCTTCCTCACTTTAAGAGAGTCAAAAGTCTGACGGGCAGACTTCGCTGGAAAAACGTGCAGGCTACAGAGTTTTATTAAGTAGAGAAGGGAGTTCATCGTGTCCCCCAACCACTTTCCTAAAGCGATTCCGATTCATCCAAGACAAAAAAAAAAAAAAAAAAAAAAAAAAAAGAGACCAGATAAAACGTGCGACAATGTTAAGGCATTTCATCAGATTTATTCGATAAAGATCTTGAAAAGAAAAATAACCGAAGAAAGCATCAACGAATGAGCGGGGACGGGAAATAGATGGATCGCAGTTTGTACCTCTCTTTGCGTTTTTCCAAGAACCTCTGCAGCGAATGCTTTCTGCGCATAGGCAGGCCTGAAAAGTACAGAGGAGACTAAATTAATACAAACGTGAGCGAAATAAATAAAGAAAAAAAATTCCGGTTCGAGAACATTTATGGGGAGATATGAAGAAAGAATGCTATACCTCCGCGGTTGAGATCTTCCAGCAGCTGATGTCCTTCGGTCGGGGGAGCGGGGAATACGGAGTCACCGCAGGAGCCCTGAGTTCGGGAGAGTCTCGTCTCGGCGAGCTTCATGATCCTCTCGGCCTGATATCATCCAATGAAGGGGATCATCAACAAATATCAAAGACTAATCTACGAAAAAGCAGACGTTTCAATTTTTTTTATTTTTTTATTTTTATTTTTGGTCCTTACGATGAAAGGAGAATCGATGCTTACCATATTGGGCGAGACGTCGAAGACGGAAACGTTTCCGTTGTAGAAAATCGTCAGAGGGGCCGTCCCGTTGAGATTATCAACAACAGGTCTCGCCGTTGCAGACGAAGCTTCAGTTAAAGGCCTGTAATCAAACAAACAGTCTCGTAAGAAAAAATAAAAATAAAAATAAAAAAAACAGACGAGAGATGATTCGACAAGTCGATCTTTCACCTGTAGGGAAGAGAAGCCGACGAAGGAAACATCGCGTTCGGCGGCGCCGGATGCCTCGCCTCCGGTACCGTGAACCCTTCGTTCTTCGGCGTATAACAGTTACTTTCCCCCAATTTTCTGTCGAAACTCCCATTTGCAAAAACCGTCTTCAGCACCTGCGGATCAATCCGCGCAATAGCGTTCTGAATCCCTGCTCAACAAACAAAACAAAACAAAAAGAAAAAAAAAAACTTTAACCATCACAAATCCTCGCAAAAAAAAAAAACAACGATACTTGAATCTTCAACGGAGAAGGCAACAACCCTACCTCTGACATTCAAACCGATGGGCTTCTCGCACGTCCTCGCAGCCCTCTGGTCCTTCTCCATCCCGAAGAAATCGACCTCAACCATGGCAGCAGCTCTCGACATGGTCGTTTCCTCCTTGTCTCCCTCAAATCTCCAGCTTCTTGTCCTTTCTTCTTTCTTCCTCTTCGCGAGTTTCAGAGAATGGGAGCCCGATGAGTTGTGCGTCTGAGGCGACGAAATACACGGAGATTTTAAACGGGGAGCAGCGGCGGGCTTTAAGTGTGGGCGCGTGTTTGGGTGGTGGTAGGGCGGGGGGAACACGAGAAAATGACCGACGGGGACAGCTAAAAAGCGGGAGACGACCACCAAAACCTCACCTTAATCAGCACGTCTTTCACGGTTTTCTCCTCTTGGATCTTCCCATTCTCCCCTTTTCCTCCTTTCCGGATCAGCCCAACAGAAATTCCCGGGTTTTATTCTTCCCACGTTTCCTTATCTTAAAGTAAATCTCCGTGATTTTTTCAAAGATTTTGACGAGAATTTCGGAAATATTTCCGGATTATAATTGAAATTTTCCTCACTTGAGGCGCCACCTTTCCCTGTTCTCATTTCTCAACCTAATTTAATTAATCAATCAATCAATTAATTAAATAATTTATTTTATTTTCATTAATAAAAATAAAAATGAAACGCGATCTTTTTAAATGTATTCTTCCACAAATTCGGAAACGTTTATAACCCCATCTTCTTATTAATTATCATCGTAGAAACCTCTAAAGCTTCAATATCCTCGTGAGGGTAATTAAGTAAATTTAAACGAATCCGAAGTGGGCCTGGATCGGCGTGTAGACGCGAGCAAAGTCTTAAGTCTTAACTCTCTAATCGGGGGCGGAGCGGCCTCGCACGTCGCGGAAAACGTGCGCGAAAACGGGAGAAAGAATCAAAGTCGTCGACATTTCTCCTATCGCCACGTGGCAAGTCTAAATCACGTGCCCTAAAGTCCATTAAATGTTGCTCGTCGGGGCCCGCCTATGGGTGTGTGGTGGGATCATCCCCAATATCTTAAGTACGTGTACGTCGGCGTCGCCGTCGCAGTATGAAGACTTTGCGTTAGCCGACGCCGTCGAGAAATGAATACGGGGTGAGATCGCGAATCGCGATCGTAGGCGGGGCCCATCGAGGTGAGGACGTGGGCAAAGGCCTGGATGATTTACGCGTGGTCAAGATCGAGGGCGTGGAAGATGCACACGGGGTTTTTATTACAGGGGGAGGCGGGAAGGAGACGGCACGTGGGAGGAGAATGGGGGAAGAGACGTGTGGGAAAATTCGGAAGCAGGTGTGCCGGTTTTCCGACAGGCCCTACCGTACCACCACAAAAGATACGTTCCGTGTCGACATGACATGGTTGAGGAATGAAACCGCGACGAGGCTTCCTTCGTTTCTAATTTTTACTTAATTAGTAATTAGTTCGTGAGACCGGATTGGGTCGGACCGTGAACCGGAGTTACCGGTAAATAATTCCGTCTTGGACCGTGAACCCACGTAAATGCGGATTTGCGGAACCCACATATATTGAAGAAAGAATAATTGCTCCTCTTCTGCAACTCTATCGTCTTCCTTGAGGAAGCAAGCGAACTTGCTTTCTCCTACCTCGTGACAAAGATGCCTTGATTTGAAAAAGAAGCAACCCCAATGTTTTTTCGATCCTCGTGCATTATCGTCTTTCTCCTTCTCCCGCGCGTTTAAGTTGCCTTGTTGTACTCTCTTTAATGGGTGGGGGGAAGTGGGGAGGGGAGGGGAGTCCTTTTCCTCCTTTCCGCAACGCAGCACCTCTGCTTCCCTCAAATTTCAAAAGCATTCATTCTCTCTTCTACACTCAACTCAATTACTCAACACGTACGCAAGATAGATATTTTGCAAAGAGGGCTATTCTTGAATCCCGACAAATGTTCTTCGAGGATCGATCACCGAAGCCATTAATGGCGACATGGCGTGCCGTCCCTCAACTGGAGAATGTTGTACGTTCATTGCTCCGAGATTTTTTCCTTCGAGATACAAATAGTGATACATAACTCGGGAGCGGACACTGGGACAGACTAGCCACCTACAACACACTCTCCGGATATTTGTATACGATACATTCATGGTGATATATATGCATGTAAGCCCCACAAGACCACCATCAGTATATGAATTATAACTTTTTCATAAATAAAGAATGTCGGTGCCATTATATATATATATATATATATATGTATATAAAAATAGTCACATTTATGAGATATTACTCGTTGTTTAATTTTGAGGTGCTCGATCGTCCTCACCCGGGTGACCAAACTACTTAGGTAGATGATACTTTATCATCATATATATATATAGGTGCCAGTCCATGTATCACAGCTAGCTAGCCAATGCCCCATCTAATTAATTACCCATGCAGGATACTTCAACATCGAATATTAATCCTAATTGACTCAAAGGGACCAATATTTAGCTGCTCACGTTTTATTCTAAACTGTATGTGATGTGTCACATTTTTGGCCTGTGCCACAAATTTGCAACTAATATATATATGTTCCACTTAGTCAATGGAAATTAAGAATATGAATGAGATATTAAAGTGAATGAACCAAATAGTTAAGTGATCGACATGATATATATTAACATTATATTTAAGATAGTCATAATCATAAGGTCCCTATCCTTAGTCGACGTCCCCCAATTTAGAATATGTGGATCACTTGTTTCTATCATAAAAGCTTTATGTGGTTTGCATGCGCTCCTCATAGAGGTTGCACCAATCGCAACTTTTTAAGCTGCCCGTTCGCGTACAGGATCACGAGTATCAGTTTTATTATTTTTACTCCTCATTCTAGTTGTAATTAGTATTTCATAATTAAGGCTTAAAAGTGTTCTTCTCCTTCTCAGGTATCCGGCCAGCGGAAGAAATTAAAATATCAATCAAAATTGGAGTTAAAAAGAGAAAGTCACGAAGGTAAAAAAGGCATAAGGGTAACTAGCAAGTTTTTAAGGTATGAAGTTTTTAAGTGCTAAGGCCTTGTTATATAGAGGGGCATTATATTGGAAGAACCAATAGCAACATGGCCAGTACTCCATGGGAAAACAAGCAACACTGCAGAAGCATATGATTTGTATTTATCTTCTTGCTGAATGTTTTTTTTTTTTCGTTAACATGTTCAAACATACATACAGGTTGACAGATCTGCTTTTGATAGACTCGGTGAAGGGGAAGGTGCAGCTAGCCTCCATGGACCGTGAGATCCCTGTTGGTGGGCAGTCAAGCTATATATGCTCCATCTGATGAACAATACCTCCGTTCACCATCAGCATAGGGAAGCAAACATATATGTAGCAAAGACAGCATCGACACAAGCTTCCCAAAGCAATAGAGTGATAAGTATATGGTTGAACAGTGCTCCCACTTTTTGGGATACTGTTTTGAAAGGTGAATATTGTCGCAGGGCTAATCTTAGCTACCCTCTTTTGAATCAATTGGATGAATATAACTCTTACTAGTATAACCGTTCCATAATCAGTCTAAGATGTTATGTAATTGTGCTTTACTTGTCCTACTGATTGCGATAGACTTTGTAATAGTACTTTTTTATACACTACTTAGGTGGGAGATCAAATTCTATTATTTTGAGACAGGCTACTTAATAAAAGTGAACCATAGTAAAGAAACCTAAATCGAACTTTTCAGATGTTTGGGTGTTTGGGAGTCACCACCTAAGCAGCTTCCCTTTAGGATATATATATATATATATATATATATATATATATAACTTCCAATAGTTCCTCTTCAATCGTGTATACATTGTATGATCGTATTTAGAGTGATTGGTGCTTTTTTCTTTGCCTCTATTTTCCCTCCTCTAAAATCAATCTGGCCCTTGAAACAAAAGGAAAATAGGAAAGGTTGTGCAAGTGTTTCACCGAAAATCCACCGGTCCGCGAAGAGGCGCAACCGAGAGAATATGTCGATTACTTTTGAATAAATTTGTGTTTACAATGTGTGTGAGTCAGGAAAAAGTGAGTTCACTCTCATACACTTCCTCTGATTCGATCTCCGTATGTTGTTTGATGAAGTCGAAGCTTCTGCGAACGAACGAACGTTGAACTCAAGTTGCGAGAGAGAGTGTGCACGATCTGTTGTGGCTTTGGTCGGTCGAACGGAGGTGTTTTGTGCTCCGCGTGTATCGACTTGTGACGCTGCCGTCGAACGTGTAGAGCTGCTCTGGTTGAACTCTAGAGCGACGAACGATGAATTGCTTGGCTTCGGTGGCTCGAAAGAACCTCTGTGTACGTGAGAGCTTCTCCTCCGAGAAGGGATTTGAGTCCTTCGGTTTGAGAGAGAGAGAGAATTATTCACTTGTTGATCTTTCTTTCGAAGTCGATTTCTTCACCTGTAACAGGAAACTTCTGGCTATTTGTAGTCGGTTCTGTGTGACTGTTGAGAGACGTTGCCTGAGAATGGGGATCGTGATCCTCATTCTGCTGTGAAGTTGAGGAAGAAGAGGGGAGGAGGGAGACCAGGATCGTGGCCTCCTTTCTCTCCTTCTAAAAAGACCGAGATTGGTGTTGATTGCTTTGGTGAGGCGGTGAGTTGATGAAGTATGCTTGACGGGTGCCGACTTCGGCGAATTCTGCTGATTGTGTTGCCGACTGTACCGATGACGTGACGATGCGGCTGGACTTCGTGGTGGGCTGCAGCGGCGAACCTAGAAGATGAACAAGGCCTACCCACGCTCGTTGTCTGATGGATTGATGGGTTGCTGGATTCATTGAATTTGGGCCACGCACATTTTGGTGTGTACAACAAGATTGTCGGTTTTTAATTTTATTTTTTATTTTCTTCTTAGGATCTTTGGGTTTTGTGGAACCATTAGTAATTTTATGATTCTTTCTATTCATTCCTATTGCATATTTGCCCCTCTCAAAATATAATCTTCCTTATAAAATATTCTACACAATCAATTGACAACTTTATAATATAAAATTGTCATTCTTGTATCACTTATATAAAATTAATTTGTATGCTTGGAATCACACCATTTCATAACACAAATGTATTTTTAAATATTCATATATTTTTTGTTGTTTAATAAATTTTAATTCTTATACGTACATAGCTCTAACTTTTTGAACTTTATATATACACTTTACAAATAATGTTTTAAAATAATTCCTTTTTGGATTTTACGAACATAAATCTGTTTAATTTCTTTTTATTTGCACTATAGTTTATGAAATTTTACTCACTTATGAGGGAGGGGTCCAAAATAGAATAAGGAGTGGGGATTAAATGATCATTGATGTAAATGTGGAATACTACATATATATTTGTGTACATTTATTATTCTTAAAATTTATGTAGTGATATTATATTAAAGCAAATAGAATATCACTTTTAAATAAAAGAGAAAGCAAAAAAATTTATCTAAAATCTCATTGGTGTTTGTATATGATCTTTTCAACTGTACAAATTGCAAATTATTTTATAAAATGTTTGATCAATGTTTTAAAAACCAAACCAGTCATCCAACTAGCGCGCTATGTCCGATTTTGGTTGAACCGGGTTAGACCGGGTTGGACCAATGGATATAATACACCAAATGTAACATATATTCAATATTTCTATAAGAAAAGTGACAAAAATAATGCTGGTTAAAGTAAACCAGGTCGAGTCAATAAGAATTGGAGGCGATTCTGGTTCAACTGGGTCTGATCGGCGGTTCGGTTCGCTTTTTAAAAATTACTAAAATTTAATATTTTTAAATATTTTTCATATTACAATATTTATAAAAAAATTATTGGTTTCTTATATTTTCACATGATATTTTAAAATCTAATATATAAAAGGGATGCGAGCAAATATAAATGATTGGAGGGGTGAATTCGGTTTTTGCAAGTTTTAAGGGTGATACTACGAGAGCATTTTGTAAAGTGAGAAGGGTCGAAAAGATGAAAGAGTAGCAATTTGTAAATATTCAAGGGTAAAAATTAATTTGTTCATTTTATGGGGTTGTAAGAGTAATTAAGATCCCGCTTCTCAATCTGGCTCGCCGTCTCTTCTCCGGATCAACTATCAAGCAAGTCCTCCGTCATCGTCTCTGCTCAGGGAGTCTGGCATCTTCTCCATCGCCGAAGCAGGGCAATCTCTCTCTTTCTCATGCGCTCTTTTTCTCCCTCCGGAGGCAGCTGTTGCACGGAATCTCTCTTTTGAATTTTGCTTCTTTCTAACTATCGAACACTGCTTCTGTTTCTCCTTCTGTTGTCTCTTCGCTGCCTTTCCTAGAGAATGTAGCTGCTGATCGGTGGAATTATTTGACTAGGGCGTTATATTTTCAGCGAGCGAGTTTTTTTGTGAAGCATTTAATTCCATTAATCATGGTAATGGTCAAAGCCTATAACTTACTGTAACTCCGACTTGGCGACTAGCACGACTGTCTCCACCCAGAACAAGGGTAGGTTCCTTAATCACCTATAACTTGTTTTTTTTTAATTTTATGCTTCTTCTCTGAGATTATCTGCTCGTGTGTAACCTTCTCCTACAATCACCATTTGTGATACGCTTCCAAATATTTAATATATAGATGAGATTGATTTTGCTTTTGTTTACTTGACCTTTTATTGCATTAATTTATTTTTAAAAAACAGAGGTGTTATCTTCATTTATGTTATTAAATCAGGCTTTTTCAAATATGTAACCATTTTGACTTTGTGCGTTTGAAATGTTTTTGTTTGCAGAACGGTATAGTTGTTATCTCTTTTTGCTTTTTCAGCTGTACATTAAATGACTAACTGATTTCCTCTTAGTTAGCATGATAGGAAAAAAAATGTTGTTGATGTAAAAATGTGCATAAAAGCTTTCTACTGATATGTTCCTCTTTCTAATCCATAGCGAAAGAAGCTTGTTTCTTCATTTTGGAAACCAGTATAGCTCTGATACTTCTAGTTTTTATTGGTACCATGGTTGATATCAGCAGGCCAAATTCATCCTCCTCAAGTTACATTCACCATTATGTGCAACTGACCTAAGAGTGGGAAGGTTGATATAAGAGGACTACACTCTACATGCCAATTGCAGATGAAACTTGCTTTTCAGGTAAAAAAAAATTTAATGATTTGACTGTTCGTTTCAAATTTTCTTGGTTTTGTAATGTTTGCTAGGTAATGGTGAAGGTAGAAAACACAAGACAGCTTGTGAGGAGCTCCCTCGTTCCATGCAGATGATAAAAGAACTTTATTTGGAGCTTAGTTGCATACAAAAGAAGGTCAATCTTGTATAATCTGTTTAACATGTGAACCATTTGCAAAGTATCACAAGCTCATTATTGTAGTGATAGGAGTTAAAATTTTTGTGAGTCATCTTGGCATTTTGATTTAATGTTACAGATATGGAATTGTAGTTATCCCAATGTATGGTGGTAATACCCCAAGTTTGAAATCAAAACATGGATATAACTACTATGTTCTTATTACTTTTATATTAAAAACTTTTTGTCTGGAACTAATAAAATGACATGATTTTTCAGCAGGTTGTTGTCTCTGGAAGGTCAGGTTGTATCCTGGCCTTCTCCTCGATAGCTGGTCCAGTATTTCCATGGTGGTACAATTAGCTGCACAAGTTGTTTGACGAAAGTAGGCAGCAGAGTCAAGATCATTGTGTCAAATATTTCTTATGCCTCTGTCTACTGTCAGCTGCTGACGTTGAGAGATGAACCTTCTTAATATTAACAAGAGCAGGTGGAAGAAGAAAACCGTTAGAGTCCCTTCTATCTTCTTTGTCTCCCTTGTCTTCCTTGTATCCATCTTATTTTTCTACTTTTCCAACACCATATTCCCCAAATTTTTTGTCCCTGTTTCAAGAAAAACTGTTGGTCCCTATCCTCTGTGTGTCCCGCACAAAGCTGTGGACACCTTGTTTCAATCAGAAAAGTTTCTCTTGTTTGCTCCTCATAGCGGTTTCACCAATCAGCTGTCAGAACTCAAGAATGGCATTTTATTTGCAGCCATACTGAACCGAACACTAATCATTCCCCCTGTTTTAGATCACCATGCTGTTGCTTTGGGAAGTTGTCCTAAGTTCAGGGTTTCAAGCCCCACTGAGCTTCGGATGTCAGTCTGGAATCATATTCAGCAGCTTGTTCAATCTCATCAGTGAGTTTTCTGTTTTTTCTTTTTCTTTTTTTCTGTTTATTCTTATTAGAGCAGTTTTGTATTATTTCTGAATTTGACCTTTGGGCTCAATGGACACATGAGGCGTGGAGGGTTCTGCTGTGGGTTTTCTTTTATGTCACTAGTGGAAAAGGGTATTGTGTGCACATGCAGTGAAGATTAACTAAGAAAATCATTTTTTGGTTTTTCATAATCTTGTTTGAAACTTCCTCAGTGACATTCTTATCATCTTAAAACTTATAAAATGGAACCAGCGAGTGATCCCACTGAAAGATAATGATGGTGGACTGCTCTTTCATATTTGACCATTTGTTACTTCATATAAGTTGTGAAGGCCTTGCAATAGATATTGCATATACAATCTTTTCCTCTTTATTAAATAGAGTAGCTTTACCAATCTCAGAAAATATTTTAGGGACTATGTTTGGCTCATACCCTTTTTCCAATTGTAGAAACTTGTAAACTTGATGTATTTATTTATTTGGAACTTCATTACTCATGAAGGATTTGCTTCAAATTTTCTTTTACAGATATGTGTCAATGGCCGATATTATAGATGTTTCATCTCTGGTGTCTCCTTCATTGGTCAAAACAGTTGATTTCAGGGTTTTTGCTTCATTGTGGTGTGACTTAAACATGGAGGATGCCTGTTATGGAAATTTATGCTGTAGAATGTTAGGAAGGTCTGGATCTTCATCAGGACATTTTGGTCAATGTCGTTCGTTGTTGACTAGTATGAATGGTAGTCTTGGCCTGTGCATGTACGCTGTAGAAGATGATTGCAGGACTACCGTGTGGACTTACCAGCAAGATAATGATGGTCAATTGGATTTATTCCAGCCTGATGAACTTAAGAAAAAGAAAAAAATTTCTTATGTCAGGAGACGGAAGGATCTCTACAGGGCCTTTGGGCCTGGATCTGATGCTGAATTAGCCACAGTACTTTCGTTTGGAAGTCTCTTTACTGCTCCTTACAAAGGTTCTGAGCTATATATTGACATACATGATGCTCCAAGAGATTCTCGGATACAGAAGCTGCTCAAGAAAATTGAATTCCTTCCATTTGTACCTGAAATAATGGGTGCAGGACAAGAGTTCTCAAGGAATAAGATTAAGGCACCTTTCCTTTGCAGCCAACTTAGATTACTAGATGGGCAATTCAAGAACCACTGGAAGACTACTTTCTCGGCGTTAAAGCAAAAATTAGATTCATTGGTTGAGGAACAGGGTCATAATCCCATCCATATTTTCATCATGACTGATCTTCCTAAAGCTAATTGGACAGGAACATACTTGAGTGAACTGGAAAATTCTGATTTATATGAGCTCTACATATTGCAAGAACATGATGAGTTAGTGGTTGAGACTGCTCAGAAACTTATGGCTGCAGAACATGGTCTTAGGTCTGGTTTTCTTCCACAAATTCGTGATGATGTGCATGATAAAAAAAATTGCCCTTTTAAGTTTAAACCAGATGTTCTTCTGTACATAGAACAAGCGATATGTAGTTGTGCTTCTCTAGGATTTGTAGGGACTGCTGGGTCTACCATTGCTGAAAATATAGAGCTAATGCAAAGAAATAATGTCTGCTTTACACCAAACTAGTCAAACTCTTGTGTGACCTTCATAGCCAGTGGATTTACCTCAGCTCTGGTTCTTCATTCAGTTTGGACTTCTTACTGAATCGACAGTGTTTTGTAAAAGTACGATATTGATTACTGGTGGTGGACATCAATTCAATTGATTGAAAGGTATTGAGTTGTTATGTTGTTCCTCATTAACATGCTGTGAAAAGTGTTTTACATGCTCAAGGTCTTCCAGTTTTGAAGGAAAACTGGTTCCTGCCGTGGGAGTACCTACAAGAGCAGTTTGCAGCCTTGTCTTCGTTACTACCTGTCCATCCTCAATCAATAATAAGAACTGGTTATAATTGTCTAAAGCACTTCTTTTTACATGCTATAGATCTTGGTGTCCAAGAGTCAGATAGATCGTATCTGCTGCACCACCAGGCTGCAGATACAGGAGTGGAATTATTGGTACTTTTGAGGACTCGGCCTTAGAGAAGCAGATGGAGGAAATGATTCCCCAATATTTGGTAAAGTTGATTCTTTAGATCTTTTAGGCTTTAATGTCTATGTTGCTTCCTTTTTAAGGTTATTGCACATTGCAAATGGGAAAACTTATGAAGCTCTTTGTTTTACTTGTTAGGTTTTGTTTTAAGTGTAGAGTCACAATGAACAGGGTGTTACAACACTAAGGTGGTTTCAACACTTGGGAATCAGGAACAACAAAAAGGCAAATAACAAGAAGTTGAAAGCACACACTAGTTTTAACGAAGCAGAGTTCTACGAGCAATTGTACTACGGGGCTTTGGGCTTAATAAGTAAATCTTATTCAAAACATAAGACAAAATTACATTAGTAAACACACACTGAAATACTACTAATTTACGCTTTGGAAACAACCCAAAAGAAACACACTCTAGTGGTAGAGACATTTGTTAGGTCTTGCTTTAGGTGTAGTGTCACAATGAACAGGGTGTTACAACGCTAAGGTGGTTTCAACACTAGCTAAGAATAATAAAAAGGCATATAACAAGAAGTGGAAAACATGCACTGGTTTTAACGAAGCACAGTTCTACGAGCAATTGTGTTCTCTAGAGGAGTGCACGGACCAAGGGGAAGCCTTGGTGGAGTCAAGAAAGTCAGACACTAGTGTTTCTACCACTAGAGTGTGTTTCTTGTGGGTTGTTTCTAAAGTGTAAGTTAGTAATGTTTCGGCGTGTGTTTACTATTGTAATTATAAGTTTTGAATAAGATTTCTTGATTGGCTCCAAAGGCCCCAAGTACAGTTTCTTGTGGAGTTGTGCTTCGTTAAAACCAATATGTGCTTTCCATTTCTTGTTATTTGTTTTTTTTTTTGTTCTTGGTTCCTAGGTGTTGGAACCACCTTAGTGTTGTCACCCTGATCATTGTGACACCACACCAGAAGCGATACCTAACAGCTATGTGCTTAGATAGTGCAAGTAGTGAGTATCTTTTCTTTTCTTTTTTCTTTGCTTTTTGTGTAGCAAGATTATTGCATATAAGATAATTGAGTCTTAATATGGAGACGAAGAAATTTTTTTTTTTGTGCCACATCACAATTATCAAATAATAGTGTCCACTCTTTCTATTAGAAGTGCAGCACGCCCACACTTGATCACCAGAACATTTATATCACAAAACTGCTGCTTATTATATGATCTCATATATGATTTCTTTGTAAAAGAATAGTTACATAGCATGACCAGCGTTACCTTACTCCACGAGATTGGAAATTTTGATTTGGTCTATATTTATCAAATGTATTACTGTAATGTTATGAAGGGAAGACTTAAGTCCAGCTAAGATTGCTGAACCTTATTAAAATATTATTGTTAAGAGTGCGTGAAATGAATTTTTTTCATTTCCATTAATAAATGTAAATGGATAATTTACTCATTTACAGAATAATAAATGAAGCGGTATTTAGAGCAAGGTCATTTATATATTCAATTATTCGATTAAAGAGGATATATCAGTCATTTTTTACATATTTCTAGTAAATTCTTATAAAATTATATATCTACCTTAATAAAATTATAGTCCAGAGTTATTTTTATTAATTGAATCATGTAGTTATTTTCCAATTAATGATTTTTCTTACTTTAAAATATCATCATTCTTAAGATTATAGCAAAGTTATATCTATATATATATGTAGTTTTATAAGTTTTTTATTGTTATTTCATTTATTCTCTAATTATTCGTCCTATCATCCAATAAATAAACGGAAAAAAAATATATAGAATAATTTTGTGATTCTACCATTATACAGTAATATAATGGTATACTGATTTGTCTGTTTAAATACTATGAATATATGTTCGATAAATTAATTTATACATAATATTTCTTCGTTTTACAAGTTGGGGTGGTGGCGCAGTTGGCTAGCGCGTAGGTCTCATAGCTAAGAGTGATCCTGAGGTCGAGAGTTCGAGCCTCTCTCACCCCAAAACCTTTTTTTATTATAGACAGTTTGGCGGAATAGCGAAAGGCAAAGCTTAAGTTATGTGTACCAGTAATGTATAATAAGTAGTTTAGTTCGAGGTATTTTTGGTCTGGGCGTCGCAGAACATTTATCCGGCGACGAGAATGGGAGGTACGTCGCTCTTACTCCACTCCGGGCACTGGCCTCTGTCTATTTCGTCTTCCACTTCACTAGATCGCAGTAGAAGCTCGTTCAGTCCGAACATCAAGGAAGCTGCGCGCACTTCGCTCAGAACAAGTCTTTTTGACACAACCCACTTTAGTTCCAGAATCCATATATCCAGAACCCGGCTTTCTCCGATAGTCAGGTGCTCATACGCCAATTCTGACAACCCTAAAACCCTAAATTCAGTAGTAAAATCTCTAAACTTCCCGGTGATTTCATCCTTTGATCCATCTTATCTTACTCCGCTAAATATTTGCAAATGGTCGGCAATCATTTGTATCGCTATCGCCGCGGCCAAAAAGACTGTTAGTACCCTTTTAAATCCCTTCTTTTGGATGTATTTCAGCTGGACCTGGATTTTCTGGCCGTGGTTAGTTGCCATCGCTCTCGCAGTCTACGCTCTCTACTGCGTCCGGAAACACTCCCAGCAAAAAGCCTCTACTTTTGAGCAAATCGTCATTGTAACTTCGGCTTTCACGTGGCTCACGCTAGTCCCTCCTGCTCATTTCAACGGATTTCTTGAAGGCTGGCCTATTGTATTTTTCTTCGTTTACCACTACTTCTTCTTCTTCAACTCTTCCATCCGTAAACGCCTCTATGGGGACCTATACACAAGGGAGCATGACCCAAAATGGGACGTAAGGTTGCCTAATTACCTACGCGTTCTCTTCTCTGCATCTGTTTTGGTCGGACATTGGTTTGCTGCTGCTGAGGGACCGGCTTTGCACACAGTTTCCGCTGGATTGGCCAATGTTGCTATCTGGGCCGTGATTGGGGTAGCATTATTTTCGCATTATCATGCAAGTTTGTATCTAGCCAAGTACTCGGAAAAGGTGGTTGTACCTACGGCCGTTGTGCAGTTTGGCCCATACCGGTGGGTACGTCATCCAATTTATGCCTCAACAATGCTGATGTTTGCTACCTACTGTGCTGCTTTACGTGCTCCTCTTAGTTTATTGTTTATAATTGGGGCCTGCGTGGCCTATTACGATCAGAAGGCAAAACTGGAGGAGGGATTGATGTTGGATACGTTTGGGCAGCCGTATAAGGATTACATGACAAAAGTTAAATACAAGTTTATTCCCGGTGTATATTAGTTGATTTTTCTTTTTACTGATTTTTACTTCTTAATGTATCACAGAGGACAGTTAGTGAGTGGATTAATTAGGTATCCTTCAATCATTTGATTCATTATGTACTTCTCGGTGCTTGTAGTGTGCACCAAAGTATGCAAGCTTCAGTTTAATATATTATCTTGACTTGTGGTCAATTTTTGAATGTAATTTGCATGGTACTTTTTCTTTCTTGTGCCTATTGTGTTCACCAAGTATGGAAGCTTCTGTTTATATATTACTTTCTCCTCTGGCAAATTCTGGAATGTTTAAGAAAAATTCACACATTACTTTTGTGTTGTGAAGTACAACATAAGTAGCTACAAAAATTGTCTTCGGAGGTTATGTGAGCCAGCTTCTAAAAAGAAGGGTCATATCAGTAGCTGCAATCAAGTCAGAGAGAACTGATCGTCATAGGGTACTGGTAGGTGTGTCTTGGATGGACATTCAAAAGGAAAATATCCCCTTTGTTAGGGGATACTGAGCTTTATGTCGATGGCTTGTGTAGGGCAACATGGGTTCAGATGGTTATGGTAGTGTTTAAAAGACCCCTTGGTGGAGATCTTGTTGTCATTCTCTGGCCTTTTTGGCATTGCCGATCCTTCTGAGGTTGAGATTCTTGATGTCTTTCATGGTCTCTACTTGGTGGTAAGGAGCTGGTTGTCTGTGCCAGTTCACAACAAGCAGATTCCAAATATTTTATTAGGGGGTGTCCACAGATTCTGAAGTCTCACTGGAGATTCCTAACCTGCCATGGACTCCTGTAATCAGGTATGCCAGCAACCTTCTGTTTGTCAGAGAGGGGTTTCTCTACAGAAGCTTGTTGTAAGAGGCTCTACTCTTGATATTTCCTTTTTTGGTTTCTTACCTTAATGAAATGCCTTTTGCTAAAGAAAAGGGAAAATTTTCTCAACCAGTGAGCATTTTCCCTTCTGATTAGTGTATTGTGGTGTTTCAGTTATTGAGCTATTACCATGCGCAGATTCTTCTGTCAGTGTAAGCAGCTTGTCATTTGGGCAGTATGTTGGTTGAATATTTGCTGTCTCGCATCTCCCCAATATTTGAGCAGATAGAGCTGTCAGTGGGTATTTGTTAAGAGTCTATTTGAAATCCATTCCATGATGGTTGTGTTTAAATTAATCCTAGCGACCTAATGGATATCCAATAATATTTAACTAATGTCTTGAGAAATATTTTGTTGTTCGTAAATGCCTTTCACTTTTTTCTTCTCATCACTGCTGCAAAACTATGGAAAGCCACTTTGAGGCAGATTCAATTGGGTCGATTTACTCCTGCTTGAGGAACTTTTTGGAGTCCATTCTTAACAAGGAAGGAAATGGATCGATTCACTATATAAGCTGAAAGTTGCATCTTACATTTGTGGCTCCATATGTCTCTACATTCTTTCAGGTCAATCATCAAAAGAAGGGTATGTAATATTTAGAAATTATATTTTGCCTAATTGTTTGTGTTTTCATCTTCTTGCTTAAATGACTTTTATCTTCTTTTTAAACCTGTATTTTCTTTGTGCTGCTCTCATTTTCATCATCCTGTTTGTGCTGGCTCTGTGATTCCTATAGCAACTTGCTCACTAATTGACAGATCATCTATAATCATATAAACTGAAGAACAAGGATGACAGAGTTAGTGCATCCTTCGTGGATACAGAAGCCTAGCCATGTTTGAGCTTCTCTGGGAAACCAGTCATGCATTTCTCTGACCCTTTTGCAAATGTATTCAACCAATTCTGAACACTAACAGAGGAAAGAATCATGATTTTCTTTTGGTTTTCAATACATATTGGTATACTTATGTAAGTGTTTATTTGCTTTTAAATAACACCCTTTGCTGTGTTCGACCGTTACTGTAATTGCCTCCTTGAATTAATTAGATAGCCAAACTCCAGTTTCTTTGAACATTTAGCTGTCCAAAAAATGTTATGTTTTTGTCCATTTAATGTTGGAACCACATTGATACTGGAATTTGTGTGTGAAACTGGATGATTCTGAAACTAAATTAAAGTTCTTGCTATCTTGCCTGAATATTTTGAGCTTAGTGAATCCTAGGGGATAAGATGTGGATGACACCAGATAACATGTGTCAAAATTAAGGAACACGTGGCCTAGGGGACTTCTATTTACTGGAGACTGGAGAGTGTAAAAGCTATCCCTTACAGCTTAAGTAATTAAGAACAGTTTAGAAATTTAGGGGGGAGGTAGTGGGGTGGTTAAAACTTAAAAGTTAAAAGCATAGTCATTGGATATTAAATTAAAACATTAAAAGAATGGGACTTGATCAGGTGCGCTCAAGCCTTATATGCACTTAAGTGCGCTCAACCCATTTGAGCCATCCGATTAATGAGGATTTCATCTAACGGTTTCCTTATATTCTAAGAGACTTTAATTTAATTACAAAAGTGCCATCCACAGGAGCAATCTTTTGCAGGGAAAAGAGAGTCGGAAATTTGAGAGCGGGGAAAGAGAATCGGGAAGTCGAGGGCTGGGAAAGAGTCGGAAAGTTTCCCAACGATGCGAGAAACAGATAATCAAATGGTTTTGTAAACGTGAGTGAAGTTCCTCCCCATTGTTCGTTTGCTCTACAGTGGACGGAAGGGTGCAATCTTCATAAGGTACTCATCTTTTCTCTGCCTTTTTTATTTATTTTTTCTCTTATTCTTTTCGGTCTTTTGATTGTGTGTACAAGGTTCAAGGGAAATCTTTCTCGAAATCACTATCCTCTTTATTTCTATCTTCTCTCTCGGATTTTTTTTTTCTAATCATTGTCGTATCTTCTGATTTAGGTTCTAAAATGATTTTGGTTTGAGGGTTTAGTTTTCGCAGAGGGCTCTGGTTGAAAAGTTGGGGGTTGTAGTACTGGTTGAGTTTGGTTGATTTCGGTTCACTTCGATCGGGGTTTTTGGATTGATTTCAAGATAGCATGTTGATTTCAATTAGGGTTTCTGGTTTATTTTGATTGAGTGTTTTAGTTGATTTCAAATGGGGTTTCTGGTTTATTTTGATTGGGGGTCGGTCTTCTTGATTACTGTTGGGGGTTGTAGTTGATTTTCACTGTGGGTCTTCTTGATTTCTGTTGTGGGTGCTTCTTGATTTCAATTGAGAGTTCGGTAGAATTGTTGGTTGAATTTGGTTGATTGCAGGTTTTTCTATTTCATTGTTACTTTATTCACGTGCGGGTTAAGTAGCCAATGGGTATTATCTATTAATGGCTACAATGGCATGAAGAGACTTATAGGCAAGAAATATTTAAATCTCTTGTCTTTGAGTAATTATATCTGGTTTTGAGGCAGGACCCTTTTGCAACTCTAGTATCTTGCTGCCCAAAGTTGTGTCTAATGGATGAATGGATGTAAGGTAGACTTTATACTGAATTTTTTTAAGGAAGTTTTGAAATTTCATTTTTGCATCATTTGTTCAATTTCCTTCAATATTTTTTTATGGATTGAGGCAGGACCCTTTTGCAACTCTAGTATCTTGCTGCCCAAAGTTGTGTCTAATGAATGAATGGAAGTATGTTAGACTTCACACTGAATTTTTTTATGGAAGTTTTGAAATTTCATTTTTGCATCATTTGTTCAATTTCCTTCAATATTTTTTTATGGATCTTTAAGCTCAAAATGGTAAGAGCGCTCAAAGTGCTTTTGAGAAGGTGGTGGTTCGAATCCACCAAGATTCAACAAGAACTTAATTTTCATCTTTTGTCAAATTATGCTTGTGAAAGTTAAGAGAATTAGAACCAGGGTAGGAACTTAATTGACGAATTTCACTAGCTCTCACTGCACCATATATATGAATTTATATCCTAGCATAGTTAAATTGACCATTTGATATATCTTTAAGCCTTATTCTTTGTGTTATTCTTTCAACACTTGTTTTCTCGTTGTATCAGTGTCAAGTATTGATTGATGCAACTAAGTTATAAGTAATACATTGGCTATTTCTTTTTTATTTCAAGAGTAGTACGTCCTGCCGCATTTATGCTTCCTTCATCTCTTTTATTGGATCCTCTTTCTTTTATGAGCATGACTGTAAAATAAACGAAAATGAAAGTAAAGAACTCTATTAGAACCCCAAAAGTCTAAAACGAAGCAATCTTCTTCCCAACCTTTTCCCACCGATGGCAGGTAAAATAAGGACCCACCAGGTTCAGCATTCATCAATGTTACAAGTGTTCACGCTTTACAAAACCTTTTAGAATCTCCTGCGTGGATGCCTGACTTGGGAATAATTTGAATTCTCTTGGTCAGGTTTCCACAATTCATTTGGACACAGAAAAGAATACAGTCTTCTGAGGTTTGGGTAAAACAAAAAGATGCCTGGTTTCTGTAAGCTGCATTCCAGAAGTAGAGTCATTGTAGTTGAAGAGTAAGGCACTTTAGATACCAATACTCAATGCAAAAAGATTGGGATTAAAGAGCATTACAAACATCAAGTTGGAGATGGAGATCAACATCTCTGTTGCCATTGCTGCTGCTTCGCTTGAGTTACAATTTCAGTAATACTGTTAAAGCAGGAAAATTTTTAAAACTTTTGAGGAAGCTACTGGGAGTTTCTTTTCTGTATTTTGGTTTTATATTGCAGGGATATAGTGATTTTTCATAGTTCATGCAGGACAGTTTGCTTTTAAAATGAAATGTGACCTCTTTTGGAAAGTTTTACGTTTTAAAGTAAGTATATACAAGCTGAACTTGCTTATCCTTTCAGGTTTGCTATGATTGAAGATTTGCTGATATATCATCCGTTCTGCTAGAGAAAAAAAGCATGGCTTCCCAGCAGCACTCAAAGATCTCTTTTCGGCGTTGCAAGTGTTCCAGTTAGGAAATCTCAATCTTCAGAGTGTTTCCTTCTACCATTGTCAGCCAACTTCGAGCTACTTCTAGAAACTTAGAGCTCCATGTCAGTAAACTTAATATCAAGCAAATTACATTCCAGACAAACAAATTCACTCTTGATGGTTTATCAGAGCTCTTGAAAATCCTCAGAAGAAATTGCGGGAGTTGAGTTAAATTAATCAAGCAAAATTTATATCTGTAGTTTTATAAGTTTTTTTATTTTATTTCATTTATTATCTGATTAAATAAACGGACAAAAAATATATAGAATAATTTTGTGATTCTACCATTATATTACAGTAATATAATGGTATACTGATTCGTTTGTATAAATACT
This sequence comes from Aristolochia fimbriata, assembly GCA_019845555.1. Taxonomy (NCBI): domain Eukaryota; kingdom Viridiplantae; phylum Streptophyta; class Magnoliopsida; order Piperales; family Aristolochiaceae; genus Aristolochia; species Aristolochia fimbriata. Next base: position 5,397,399 of record CM034081.1, read on the forward strand.
ATGAAATGAAAAATTAGTTTAGAAAATTAAACTAGTAAAGAATATTTCTTTGTTTGATCAGCTGGGGTGGTGGCGCAGTTGGCTAGCGCGTAGGTCTCATAGCTAAGAGTGATCCTGAGGTCGAGAGTTCGAGCCTCTCTCACCCCAAATCCTGTTTTTATAGCCAGTTTGGCGGAAATAACGAAAGGTATAATAAGTAGTTTAGTTCGAGGTATTTTTGGTCAAATTCATTTACAATGATTCTTTCAAAATAGTTCTATTTAATGGTGTAAACATGTAAGAATTATTCCATTACCCATTCTGATTATCCTATCCATATTTCATTACTCATTTCGATTACCTTATTCATATTTTATTACCCGTCTGAATTGAAAAATATTATTTTAAATTTAATTTTTTTAATATATGGGTAAATACTATTTTAATAAATTTTATTATCTAGATTTTAATAAATATTTTAAAAATCACAAAAAAATATAAGTTGCATAAAAAAAAATAGTACCAATAAAATTGTAAAAAATAACTCCAATATAATATTCACAATAACATTAAACACCTATAAAATTACTTAAAACTCTATTAAGAAAAAAATAAGCAAGATTAATTAAAATAAAGGATATATATTTTTGAATAATTATCATATTACCATTCGGGTAATCGAGTAATCGGGTAAAAAATAGATATTATCTATATCCGTTTCAAATTGAAACCGGGTAATCGAATAATCGGGTACGAAATAGATATAATCCATATCCGTTTCAAATTGAAGTAGGGTAATTAGGTAATTGAGAAATCGGGTAACTGAAATAAAAATAAATTATTACTTATCCATCTAATTAGCATTCAGGAAATTGACACCCTTAATTCTATCATAAACCTTAAGCATTAGACCCCTTTATGGATTCTATGAATTCAAAATTAGTAACTCATTGTTTTAATCATATTTAAATTCTGGGTCCATTCTTAGTATTTAAGTTCTACTAGGAGTTCAATATAGAAATAATGGCCAACATATTCCTTTGTGTTGTGTTAATTTGGTAAAATTATGTATTTTGTATGCAAATGCACATGTTGCACAAGTAATAAAGTGGATTTAAATTTCGGATGTCGAATCCATAAGGACTGTGTAGACTAAGCAGTAAACTTGTATCCTAATAATAATATCTAATCAATCGAAAGAATGATAAGTGAAATAACAAAGATATAAACACACTAACTATGACCCAGACAAAGGATAAAACTTGAGATTCATTTTAACATAGAAGTAGGGGTGTGATTTTGCATCCGCATACTTTGTATCAAACCTAGCACTTGGTGGACCCCAGATTTTAGTGCGTACAACCCTCTCCAATAGTACTATAAGGTTATTCCTCATTTCAACCCACTAATATCCCGTTGAGGGTCTAGGAAAGGGAACTCATTGAACTTGACATGTAGGTCGCGTAAAGGGTAGATTATCCCTAATCTTACATACAAATCCCCTGTCTAGATGCTTAGACCAGCATGATCGTACGTTGCCAAATACAAGTCTACTCAATCAATCATCTCGAGATCAAATTGGATTCCTAAATCTCAACTAACTGCTAGCTAGAACACTAAACAAGCATAAGACATAATAAATTCATGCTCAAAATGCTAAAATAGATTGGTCATCACACTCCCTAACGAGGGTCTAAATGCACATCTGGTCCAAATATAAGAGAAATATCAAATCCATATACATATATATCGCTTAGAGTACTGAAAAATATCAGAAAATGAGCAAGAAATGTGTATGACACTACTTGTGAGTTGAATCCTCGTCCCGAATAGAAATCCCTTGCTCCCAAAATCCTCCTTTTACGCTTTGGAACGAGTCATAGACTCCTCTAGGTTGAATCCCCAAGTGTCCTAAATCCAATGGTTTATACTTCACCTAAAACGACTTCATATAAATAATGCAGAAAGTTGACGCCGGGTCTTTTTCCATGGCGCCCAGTCACTTAAACAACACATTTCCATTGAAAACACTCGGCGCTATAATGTGCCTAGTAAAGTCTATTATAGCCCGTCACTTAATGCACAAAACATTGTTGTGTTGGCGAGCCACGCTGGGGCGCACAATTTCTAATACTTGCCTCCATGGCGTCCATGTGGTGCAAAGGCCCCTAAGAAATACCATGGCACCACTACTTGGGTTAATTCCTCCATTTTAACTCTGAATTGTATGGGGTTTCTTCTGTTGTTCTTTTTTGTTTTTTTTTGTTTTTTACATATTCAATGTTTTTCCTGGAAAATAAAAATAAAAAATAATTAAATTGTCCAAGTTTGGGGCATACTAATTGTATCAGCGAAAATCCTCTGGTCCACGAAGCGGTGCAACCGATTGATTAATCGACTGAAATTACAAAGAAATTATAATTTGATGTTTAGAATTTAAAAAATTTTGTGGGTGCGATCTCTTAGCTTTCCTCTGATTCGATCTCTGTATTTAGCGAAGTTGCTACTTCCTGTGAGTGACACGAACTTCAAGCCTCCGATTGGGTGCACCTGATGATCGATGAGGAGTATTTGTGTCTTGTGTATTACAGCTTGTGACGTTTCCGTTTGAACGTGCAGTGTTCCACTAATCCTAAACCAATGTCTTCCCTTAATTTGAGAACCAGCTTTATACACCCTTTGTAGTGGGTTAGGATCGGTTTGTATGCTCTTTAGTATAAGGGACTGGGTTTGTACGCCCTTTAGTGTTGGGGAGATGCAGGGGACCGGGTCATATATCCTTCCATGCCGGGGACATGGTTCATACGAATTTTTTTTTTATCGTAAAATAATTGTAGGTTTCATTCATTCAAAATGATCGATAGCATCCACAATAACATTACATTGTTCTTTAGAAACTAGTTTTGAGGCTAATGGAGGCCTTTATACTATCATCCATCCATTAGATGGTTTTTCAAAATTGGTGGTGCAGAGTCAAACCAGATGCATATTATAGGCCCTTGGGCGTTGGGACCCGGTATCCTCATTTGACTTTTTGTTTCTTGGTATTTATTTTATTTATTCGTTTTCCCCTGCTTCAACTGTTATAGGCGGGGAAGGGCGGGGAAGGTGCAGCTTCAGTACAACTTCTGGCTCGGTCTCACCGGTCATCAGTCAGTCCTCTCTCCCAAAACCCTTCAGAAAACCCTACCTTCCCTCTCCTTCCAACTCTTCACTGTCGCACTCCTTTCTACTCTCGATGTCGGAAATCAAGGGACAAAACCCAGAAGACACCCCTGTCAACCCCAAACGGAAGACTGATCCCGAATCCCTAACTCCCGACCCCAAGAAGCAAAAATCAGATTACCCAAATGCCGAACAAAGGAACTCGGACGGTGGCACGGACGAGGCAAAAGAAGGTGAAGGAGAAGAAAAGAATTTCGCTTCTAATGGGAAAGCTGCCATTGATAAAGGGAAAGCAGTGGTAGTGGAGAACAAAGGAAAAGGGAAATTGCTCGTTACCGATACAGATAGTAATAGCAGCAGCGGCGGTGAGGAATGTTTAGAGGAAGATGGAGAAGATAATGAAAGTCTGGATGATCCGCTTGCCGAAGTTGATTTGTCCAACATTCTTCCCTCGCGGACTCGTAGGCGGGTTGCAGACCCTGGAGCTTATCTTGTCAATGATTTGGATGATGATGATGATGATGATGAGGACGACGAGGATGATGAGGATGAGGATGGGGACGATAGAGGTTCGGATGATTCTGAGTAGCTGATTGGGTCACGTTTGAGAAGGTATGGGAACTTAAAATACCCTGTGACTTACCTGGTCCAAATTTCACTTAATTCGAAGAGATATGATCTTTTCAGGACAATGTAGTATGGGAGAAAATGGAAATATCTGATTCTCAAACTTATGTATAATTTGTTGCCACTTACTTTAGCGGCTAAATCTTTTTAGATGTTGAACTCAGAAATTTTGAAGTGTTTCTGTTTCTTCTCTTCTACTTAGCGGGTAATAGATGTAGACACTTTCATCTTGACTGGTTCTTCCATTTTCTTGATCCGGTATCTTTAGTCTAATAAATTTCCATTGGATGCTTTTGAGTTTTCATCTATTCACCTATGCCGTAGTCTGCATAGAAGAATACATTATACATTTCAGTTAGCAAAACCGTAAATCTCACATTGAGAAAAGCTTTAAATATCAGTTTGATGAACTGCAACCCCTGTGTGGTTTAGCTTCCAGTGGGCTTGCCCTTTAAATTGGATACAGTTCTGTGTCTGCTTTGATTTACTTTCTTCTTTATGCCTGGATCTTTCTATGTGCATTTATTAGGCCATTCACTGATTCACCTTCAGCCACTGGGTACAGTATTATTTACGTAGAAAGAATTAGATAAACGGACTTTTTATGGACTGACACATTTTTTTTAGCATTATCACAAACAGTTAAAAGAAACAACTGTTATTTCTTTTGGCTATTCTTGTAAGCATGTCATATCACTGATAGCTACTCAAGATCCTAGAAGTTTAAATTAGTTTCTGAAAATTGGAGTTCTTTCATGTTGAGAAGGATTTTCTTAGCTTTAAGTTTCAGCCTGTGATTTAGAGAAATTACAGTTTGTTCGAACCAAGAAGGAGAATTGACTGAGGGATATAACTTAAGTGCTGTGCTTAGGAGCTTTTGAAGAATAGTATTTACTAGATGGTGGTGTAGGGTAATTGGAAGATTTTTTAAAGCAAATTTGGCTCAGATAAACCAAATTTTCATTTGGAGTGATGAATCCCACTGAAGGAAGGAGGCAGACACTGGTTTGTGGTAAGCTTCATTGATGCGCTCAGCTACAGGATTTTCAGATATATTGTAGATGTTGGTCTCTCATTGTAGAGCATGTGTATAAGAGCAAGGAGCTCGTTTTAAGAAAGATCCGAATGCTGGTTTCGAAATATTGTACTACATATAGAGATGGCTGTTGAGGAATTGGATGTGTTTAGTCAATGCAATTATGGTCTCACTAAACTCAAAATTTTGTGTTGATATCATGAAAGTGTCCCCTTCTTCTGTACGATTACTTTAGATAGATCTTTTGTTGCCCCATAGCTTTTTCATGCAACAGAAGAGCTCTTGAGAAATTGTGACTGTAAGAATGGCATGTGACAACTTTGTCAAAAGAGATGGATGGTGTTGAAGCAAGCCAGTCAGTCATGACTCTGGACGATCCTGCTTGATTTTTTGTGTTGGACCCTTCCGTGATGCTACATTGGCAGAAAGGCTGCCAACTTGGTTGTTTGTGCCCATTTGAAAAATATGAGGGTTTACCATCTGATGGCACTGGTGAAGATACCTCCCGGTATTGTGAGTCATGCTTCCCAGGTTTTAAGTTAAGGAACATTAAATTACCATTGTTGGAATTTTGGAGGTAATTTTGCGAAGTGCATGGATACATCTCTGCCCCTTTGAGTCTCTCAAACCCTCTACTTTGCAGATAGCTTTATGAGTTGGGTTCTGCAGGTCCCCATTTCCGCAATCTACAGGCACAGGTGTTTTAACTTGGACTCCATCGACGAGTCCTTGAATTTTAATGGAGTATTTACTGTTGAGATGAAAGTTGTGGATTCTGTTTTTCTATTTTCAGTTGTGAACCAGTAACGAGTGCAGAAAGAGGCAGTGTTTCCTATTTAGTTATGAGTTATAGATTCTCATTCTACATCTATGAACTTATTTCAGATGTTAATACAAACATGTATCTTTACTGAAAATTCGGATAAGAGAACCAAAATCTGGAAATTTACTGTTGCATAATAAATGGATTTGTTGTTTTTTTCGAGGTTAAATACAAGAAACAAATATGTATTTTGTACTTTTCTTGTGCGGTATACAATTGGCAAGTTTAATAGATAAGCCGCGGAGGTAGTGACGTTTCGAAGCAATTACTAGCAATTCCAGAGAAAACAGTAAATATAAGATCTTGAATAGTTCAAGAATTATTTGGGCATTTTAAAATACAGCTACTTTCTTCTGGGTATTCTTTTTATTTTTAAAACGCGTTAAATGGGAGTGACTATGATTAGCCCCAACTTTAGCAAAAATGTAAGCAGATACATAAGTTCCATTTAAATGCTATAGGTAACCGTAATTTTTCTAGAAACATTTTCTTCTGGCCAAATGATCTGCATTTACTCGAGTAAAATGGTGTAATTAAGAAAATTTGAGCAGCTTGTATAAAACTAGTGTTTCATAAACCAAGTTTAGAAGATGACAAAGAGATTGTACAGTTAAACAATGTACGATAACGAGGGGATTATATTTCTGGAAGAAAACTAAGTTCGAATCCTTCTCTTCTTGCTTCTTATATGGGTTTCTGACGGATGTTGTCATCAACATGGTAGTACCAAAACTCCACTTCAAAAATCTCTGGCTTGAGCTGGTTTCTCCATTGTTTGTGCTGGGCTTGCCCGAGATGGATGTAAAATATAACTCAAAAACTATTGCGACATACCCTGCTCAAAACAGTAGATAGAAAAGCCTCCTCAAGTGAGGATGAATCTTAGACAATGGCCTTTTCCCTTCTGATTTATTGTGAACTTCCATATATGAGATATGAAACAATTTCAAGTCACAAACAGACACACCAAGTACAAAACAGCTACAACGGCCCGATCATTATGGTTCCTTCATGGTTTAAATACACAATATGAAGCTAATGATACCATACGACGATCATGAAAACACCCCAACTAGAAGCAGCACTCCTCCAATACGCAGCAGCAGCAGAGTGCTGCCAAACTGCAGCACCGATCAGTGTGAGAATTAGTATTTGAAGATGCAGATATTTGGTATGGACTACAAATAGAAACGTTTCCAAGATTCTTCCATGCATGAAAACATACTAAATCTCAACAAAAACATTGGAACTAGAGCAATTAAATGCAAGCAAACCCTCTAACATGGCCTTTATACAGCTCAAGGAAGACAACCATTTCATGAGGTCCCTATGGTACTCACTTAGCTTAGCCATCACGAAGGAAAATACCTTCTGATTGTAGAAAATTAATCAGAAGATATTGCTAATATTACATATCATGCATGACACTCCATCCAGATTATTTATTATTTTATTTTTAAATAAATAACAGCCCAAAGAAAGTTTGAGGATAGCTGGCGCTTCAAACCAAAGATCATCATTAATCCACATCTGCAACTTACAGTGCCGATGGTCTCAAGTAAGTAAATCCATAAAAAATTTACTCCTAGCTATTAGCAGATAAGATAGCTGAAACAGTACTTGAATAGAAATAGAAGGAAGAAAATTATATAACTCATCTATGACATTTTCTAGTCATGAGTTTGTGACGTGCAAAAATTGGTTTTATGGGATGTGACTGCCTAATGACATGCCCCGTCAACTTGCATTGCAGAACACTCCATCCAATTCTCTTTTCTTAGAAATAAAGTCACTGATTTTCTTCGGCATCAAAATAAAGTAATGAATGTAAGTTACTCGTCAAGAATTATAACGGCCATTAATCATTTTTGGTATGTTAAAGGTTCCATCATGCCTTTAAATTTCCTATTTTTGAATTTAGATATACCAACAAACTATATCACAATCACAAACAGCCAAACAATGCAAAGAGCAGGGGTTGTTGGGCTAGAAGCTTAACAATGATCAACATTCAACATTTGTATTCATGCAAGTAACTCGCACAAAGAATATTTAATGTCTATGCATATTGAGATCTGATGAGAATCTAGTATGCATGAATAAAGAGGTACTAAATCAGGTTGATTATTAGCATAAAACTTCAATTCAAGCAAATAGAGATAAAAGGCTGACATAATGAATCATAACAACTGGAGGTAGAAGCACAATAATTATTTTCTAAATAAAATGTGAGAACTTTTTTGTTCAAATAGACAAAAACCAGTAATAAGGAACTAATGATTAGTTTAGAATTTCACAATTTCACAATGATAGCCAAGAAAGATCTTGCCATCGGTCATTCCAGGTAATGTTTAAGAAAAGCTCATCCATATGTACAGAACATCTAAAGACCAAAGAAATGGAATGCACAGTACTAAACTCGCATTTTGCTCCAGTCAAACATCGAACTTTCTCCCGGAGTGAATGTCTCAAAAGAAAAACTGTTACGGTAAAGTGCAGTAGCTCAGCTCTTAACAGCAGAATTACCAAAGGAAATGGTTACCTTGTAACATAATCTATCTACTATCAGCATATTGAATAGAATCAGATGTATCATATTATAAATATTACTTTCTTTTTAATCTCTTCAACAGCCGTTTCATACTAATACAAATACTTTTCAATGCAATTCCAGAATTTGTTTTAATAGCACAAGGATGACTTTGGAAATTGTGTTTGCCATTGTGGCTCACTACAAGGAGAACAGACATCTACATCTGAATAAAAATTTTGGTTCAGTCTTAATCCCTTCTTGTGTCTCTCTCATCACTATTTTTGCCACTCTTATAGGATTGGTATCACCAAATACAACTTGAATAAAAGCCATAAAACTTGAACGAAAGCTACACAGTTGATGCTTCCAAACATAGACATTAACAAAGATGGGTCCTAACACTTCACCCTTACCAAAATAACTATTTCTTGGTTTGAAGTCCAGATGGTTCAGTATGCATGTGCATTGAATTGTCCATGCTTGGCCTGGTCATCTGACACTCCCTAAAGTTTGTCGTATGTTACTTTTGTGGAGCCCAACCTAAGGTACAGGCGTCAGGTTGGACCAACCTAATATAAGATAGGTTTAAGGGTCTAGCTTTCCGTATTCCACCAGCTCTGGAGTTTTTAGCATATTCATTAAGTATCTAACATTTGGTGCCAAAGCAAGCACCACTTTATGTGTTAAAATCTCGAAAGACTTATAGAAAGGGTTACTTAGTGCTAGAGTGAAAACCGTCACAAGGATATATAAGGCTACCTAGTTGAAATCCGTCTATAGTGGTCATCGTGAAGGTCTCAAAAGGGGCACCGAAGACGTTGACACAAAAGCATGGTGGACTGTTACGGTTCTGTGAGGCCCAACCTAGAGTATGGACATCAGGTTGGGGCAGTCTAATATGGGATAGGTTTAAGGCCTAATTTTTCCTGTTCTATCAACTTTGGCGCTTTTGGCGTAATGGCTAGGTACCTAACATTTTCCCTGCAATAGTCAGTTAGATCTTCAAACGAGTCTAAAAGTTCTTGCACTTGTTATTAGCAAAATTTGAAGTTCTTGCACTTGTTGTTAGAAAACTTTAAAAATTCTTGCACTTGTTGTTAGAAAACTTTAAAGTTCTTGCACTTGTTGTTAGAAAACTTTAAAGTTTCCGCAGTTGTTGTTAGCAAACTTTAAAGTTTCTGCACTTGTTGTTAGCAAACTTTAAAGTTTCTGCACTTGTTGTTAGCAAACTTTAAAGTTCCTCCACTTGTTGTTAGCAAACTTTAAAGTTTCTGCACTTGTTGTTAGCAAACTTTAAAGTTTCTGCACTTGTTGTTAGCAAACTTTAAAGTTTCTGCACTTGTTGTTAAAACTTTAAAGTTTCTGCACTTGTTGTTAGCAAACTTTAAAGTTTCTGCTGACTTGTTGTTAGCAAACTTTAAAGTTTCTGCACTTGTTGTTAGCAAACTTTAAAGTTTCTGCACTTGTTGTTAGCAAACTTTAAAGTTTCTGCACTTGTTGTTAGCAAACTTTAAAGTTTCTGCACTTGTTGTTAGCAAACTTTAAAGTTTCTGCACTTGTTGTTAGCAAACTTTAAAGTTTCTGCACTTGTTGTTAGCAAACTTTAAAGTTTCTGCACTTGTTGTTAGCAAACTTTAAAGTTTCTGCACTTGTTGTTAGCAAACTTTAAAGTTTCTGCACTTGTTGTTAGCAAACTTTAAAGTTTCTGCACTTGTTGTTAGCAAACTTTTTCCACTTAGAAGAAAATGTCTTTCATTTCCCAAGCTTCCACTTGGTCAAGTAATAAACAGGGAATCTCATTCCTCGATTGTGATAGCCACTCTATTTTCCTTTGATGAGGAATTTGAATCCATTTAAATCTGTTGTCTAATTTTGCACATGGTAAGTTGCATTCAATAAATTTCACCACCTCATCTCGTATGTTAAGAATTTCAGATTTCCACCTGATTCTTGAGCCAAGGTTCCTCCTACTATATGGTATCTACCTTTACAAAAGCATGCCAATAAGCTACTCATTATATCTTTCTCATATGTTCATCATCAGTCACAAAATTCTTCAAACACGATGTGAAACTAGTGCCAATTTTTTCTTTTCTTTGAGAATAAAAACTAGTGCCAGTATTACCAAGGGTCTCTTCTTCTCCCTAACACCTCTTCAAATTTTCCACTAGTGAGCCACTTTTTAAAGTCCTAGTCTCAAAGAACATCTGCTCTAATGATCGTAGAAAACTTCTATCAATCAGTTCTTGGAGAATAAACCTCCTAAACCTTGACCACATAAGCCTTCAGCATTTTTTCATTAAAATTCATACTACTCTTACTTTATTATCACACCTTCAAACATGAATTAAAGACACATATATGATCCCTCAAACTTACTTTTCACAATGCCTGTCAAATACAAGCAATTAAATGATCAAAGAGCATACATGACCTAGATGACTTCATACATGGGCCTAGCTCTCTGTCATGGACAAAAGAATTATTGCAACTTGCTTTTTCTTGTCAAGGATGTGACTGGCTAATTATCTAGAGTGAAGCTAATTGTTTTCAGGGAAACATATGCAGCAGATGTATGCTATTGATATGAATTGTCAAATCAATCAACAGTAAATTGGGGGAACTTTGGTTATCATTTTAAGATGGACCAAACTTGACTTCTGGATGCTATAAAAGTGGATCCAAACCACAACCTCCGTTAGTAACTTAAAATTGGATTAGAGTAGGGAGTATCAGAGTAAAAAGGGCATACATCATGGGTCCAGATCTATGCAAGACTTGAGCTGGTTGCTTGAACATATGAAGTCCTAAATTCATTTGAACTTAAAGGACATAAGCATACATAATTTGGAAAGAATTCCGAAGTTAAAAAGCCACTGCAGAGTCATTCCATGAACATATGAAGTCCTAAATTTGTTTGAGCTTAAAAATACCTAACAATACTTTATTTTCAGGATGATCCAAATCCAAGTTGAAAGTTCAACGTGCACACATACTCATGCTAACAAACCTGAGAAAGGGATGGACCCTGGATCCCCGGAAGAAAATCCATTCGTAACATCTAGTGCAATGATTTAGCTTTGGCAACAAAGTAATACAATTTTCACTGAATACTCTACAGTACAATTTGGACCAAACATTTTCACCGACTTTCACCATCAAACACATACTATGCCAAAGTTTTTCTAATCCATTGACTGGCACTAAACCTGGACTCTTTGCCTGTAACATGAAAAGCAGATGACAAAGAAAGAAAGAGAGAAAAACGATGATAGATACCCAAAAAATGAGAAGTACACCCACAACTATATACAAAACAATATAAAGATAGATACCCAGCAATGAAATATAAAAGAGCAACTTGGCAAAATACATATCCAAAATATAAAAATCACATCAACCACAACAAAAGTTTGCAGAATGTTGCAAGACCAACTCAAATAGACTATTTCTAATAGTCATAAGTTTTTTACAAAGTGGCAAAACCGAACTCAAAAAGATTAGTTTTAAATGTCATATAATTATGTAAAAGTTGCTAGGCCAAGCGGAAAAAGATTATTTGTCATTGTCATAAAAATTCGAAGAAATTTTCAATAAGTTCAAAGAAAAACGCCTGATTAGCTGACAATGAAACAGATCATCATCAGCCCCCGGTCCAAATGGCAAACCAAAATATTAATATGACAAATAGAGAATAATTTTCATAAGTGCACACAGCTAATATATTATGCAGAAAATCCAATACGCAAGCATCCTCTCGGTGCATAGGAAACCAAATAGACAACGTTAGGAAGCAAGAAAAATACCATCCTCTCAGGAACGAGGAGCAACCCTCATCATCTCGTTGATGACTGTAATGATAAGGCGGCGGGTACGGCTGCGGGTACGGCTGCGGGGGAGGGTACGGCTGCGGAGGGTATCCATCCCTAAAGTATCCCTGGTAACCTGGATTTGGTGGCGGCGGAGGATACCCCTCGTAAGACCCTGGTGATGCAGAAGGATATCCGTGTGGCGCTGGAGGTGGAGGTGGAGCCGAAGCATAAGGCGACGAATACCCTGAAAAACAATTCAATCCAAAATTACCCGCAAAAAAATCAGAGCAAGTTCACTGCTTTTTTATTTCCCTCAGTCGTAAGGAAACGCAAATTAAACTTCCATTTGTGCTCTTCTTGTAATTGAAATGAAGCAAATTGAGATTTTTGAATCACAGAATACGATGAGATCCTCAACATCACTAAGAAAAAAGGGAATCATGAAAATCAGGTAGGAGGATTTGCCTGGCGGAGGGTAAGATTCAGGAAGACCCTTCTGGTAACTCATTTGCGCGTGATCACTGATAGACGAGAAACGGGTTCTCAGCTCCTTGGATAAATAACTTCAATATAGGCGAGGTCGTTGGCTTCAAAGAAAAAAATATCACAAATTCGGAAACTTCCTTGTGTTTATACAATGGCCCAGAGTGGTGGGTATGCTTGTAGTTTGAAACCGATGGAATTAATTCAGATTTGTGATTCACTTTTATATCACAGGCAGCGAAAACGCCGTCATTTCACTCGTCGGATAGTCGGGGTAGACGGGACTGGTCTGGACAAAATGAACCTTCTTTGGCCAGTAGCTGACCCCACCACAAGGAAAAGATTTAATTTTCGTATATATTACACGTAGGGTGGGCCGGGTTAGATTTGGGTAGGATTTCTGAAAACCTTAAACTGACCCGACTTATATAACCCAAAACCTAAACTCGTGAAGAACCTGAATGGTTTTTAAAACTTGAACCTAAACCCGACTTGAACCAAACCTGACTGACCAAAACCCAACCCGTTAATAACTCAATTTTATATTTGTATGCACCAAAATGTGACTGGCCCAAATGTGACGAGCCCAAATGCCCACCTGTCCATCGGTCGATTGTTATGGGTAGGCTGCATCAATTTTCGAAATCACATGTCGCAGCCCATCACCAAATCCATTCGTCTCGCCCGTTATCAGTACAGTCAGCGTCGAGTCAGCAACAACTCATCAAGTCATCATCATTCAGCAACCAGTCACGAGGCCACTCAATTCAGCGACCAAGTCTAGACGCCAACGGTGGAAGCCAAGAAAAGGCCACAATCCTCATTCTTGGGATCCAAAGGAGGAGCTCCCGGTCTTCCTTCTCTCTCAAAAGAAGTAGCAGAAACGGGATCGTGATCCCCATTCCAAGGATTGACCCTCAACAACTGCACAAAGTCGGCTACAAATAGCCAGAAAAGCTCTGTCACAAGGGTTCAAAAAATCGTATTCGAAGTGTTCATTCACGCACAGAAAGCTCTCTCAAGACGGAGGTCTGAATAATCCTTCATCGAGAAGAACCGTCAGAAGTTCTTTCGACCCAACGAAGTTAAGCTATCGCAGTTCGTCATAATTCAACAATTCGACCGGAGCAGCTCTACACGTTCGCCGGCAACGTCAACAAGTCGATACACGCGAAAAACAAATACTTCCGTCCGACCGACCAAAGCCGTCATCTTTCGTGCACACTCGCTCCAGAACTCGGATTTCGTCGTCCTCGCCAGAAGCCGAAACTTCACCAAATTCATACAGAGATCGAATAAGAGGAAGAATAGGAGATTGTACTCGCATTCCTTGATATTCAAACACAATTGTAACACAAAATATTTTGATATAATCGAATTACTCTCTCAATCGCGCATCTTCGCGGACCGGCGGATTTTCGGTGAAACAGATTTGGCACGCCCGGTGGGACATTTCCTACCTCTCATCTATTTCTCCGTTTAATAAAAAAATACAGCAACGCCAACAACGGCAACAATGACAACAACAACAACAAAGGCAACCAAATTACCAGTTCGAGCTCTACTTATCCGCGTCTTACCACAGGCGCAAGCTCGACCGCAGCAACAGGAGCTCGCGGACTAGCGGCCACTCCTTCGGCCAACATCTGTGCTCCATCTCCTCCAACAGCCAGTCGCCCAGTAACAAGGGCGTTGGCCAGAAGTTTGTCCACTAGAGAGGCTCCTTTCATGCTAGATGTGAGGCGTTCGAGTGCCGTCTACCAACCACAGGCTACCGCGGCCTCCACCAAAGTAGTCGTCGCACCGGTCAGAATGATCCCGATAGCAAATAGGCCGACCTACCTGCCCGTCGACACCACACCACCAGCGCACAGTCCGATGGTCAGTCCAACTCAATCGCCACCCTCACGCAGGGACTCGATCGTGTCAACCATGGTCCGAAGATATGAGCAACAAGGAGACACAACCTCTTCCTTTGTAGCAAGAAGGAACCCAACATCGACTTCAGCCTTGCCTAGAACAACGACAAGGGGCAAGTCGCCGATTGTGACGGTTTCTCACGATCTCCTGGCAGCATTGACCGCCGCAGCCAATAGGTCACCAGTGTCTTCCCCACTCCGACAGACACCAATGGTCAGCTCGCAAGCATGGTCGCCAATTAAGTCATCTCCACTTTGTTTCGAGACGACAACTTCTCCCGTGGCTCCAACCGACAGAGTAGCTACAATGGCCACCTCGGCCAAAACAATTGAGGAACAACTTGCAGAAATGCAGATTGCGTTAAAAGAACAAAGCCAACAATTGTGCATCAAAGACGCACAGTTCGCAGCCCGCAACCTTCAAATTGCCAGGATACTAGAACGATTGGAGATTGGCACACCCAACACCAACTCCGGCGACGTTTATCAAGAAGTCGACCGGAATCAGGCGACCACAAGTGCCATGGCCGAACCTCATCAGGAGGAACCTGCTACCGACGAGCAGCGGCCAACGGCTCCCGTGACCATTTGAAAGTCACGAAATGAAGAGGAGGTGAACTCTCTTACCCTCGTCGCGGTGACTGAACTCATCAACCACGTCTTGCGAAATGGCTTCGGCAAAAGCAAGTCGGTGGCCTATCAGAAGCCATACACGCAGAGGATACAAAACATCCCCATGCCGTTTGGCTATCATCCGTCGAAGTTCCAGCAATTCAATGGCGACGGCCACCCAAAGCAGCACGTCGCTCGTTTCATCGAGACCTGCAACAACGCCGGCACAGACGACGACCTGTTGGTCAAGCAATTCGGCCGATCCTTGAAAGGCAACGCATTCGATTGGTATATCGAATTGCCACAGGAATCAATCGATAGCTGGGAACAACTCGAGCGGGAGTTCCTCAGCCGGTTCTACAGTACCCGGCGCACTGTGACGTTAGTCGAGATGGCCAACCTTTGAAACAAAAGGAAGGCAAAAAAGTGATTGACTATATCAATTGGTGGAGGAATCTCAGCCTCAACTGTAAGGAGAGTTCCAATTTATCGCTCAACGCCGAAATCAAGATGTGTTCTCGAGGGATGCGGTGGGAGCTTCTGTTCTACATCCAGAGCAAGAAGCCAAAAGATTTCCAGGAGCTTGCGACAGTAGCTCACAACATGGAAACTCTCATCGACGAAAGGGGGGAAGACGCCATACCAATAGCCGACCCGCGCAAAAAGGGAAGGCTACCACCCAAGACACGAAGGAGAAAACAAAAGGCTCCTTCACAACATATGCTTTTGAACCGATCAAAGTCGGAAGCAAAACAAAGATGAACTTCGCTCCACGGCCACCCACCGGGGCATCTACTGGAAACCGTCGCTGGAGGAGAGGCAAGCAAAGACCTACCCCTTCGTCGATGCCGACGTTCCTGTCATGCTTGAGCAACTACTCGAGAACTACTTGATCAGGCTGCCGGACATCAAAAGACTCGACGATCTTGCGAAGTCAAAGGACCAGAACTTTTGCAAGTACCACCGCCTGCTCGGCCACTCAACTGAGCAATGTTTTGTTCTAAAAGATTGAATCATGAATCTGGCGGCACAAGGCCGCATCGAGATTGAAGGAGCGGCATCGGCCAATGTCGTTTCGATTCAAGCCGGGTCCAGTAGGCGAGCTAGACCCTGCAAACCTCCGGCCGTGAGGAGGGAATATTGTCCCAAGTCTAGCCCACTAAACAAACATCACAACCACTGACCACCGGCTAAGGTCGCACAAAAATCGGCACCCTGCGAAGCTGCTGCAGCCAATGCAGAGGGGTGGATTCTGGTCACCCGGCGAAAGAAGCATGTTCGAGAACTCGAACCGGCGCCGGCGAACACCAAAACCAAGGCGAAGCGGCCAAACAAAAGAGCCGCTAAGCGGCAAAAGAAAGCTCCCATAACTAATGTTCAAGGAGCAAACAAAAAGAAGAGAAGACCCGTCACACTGGCAGAGTTCTTCCCAAAGGAGTTCTTCACGCCGCCAGCAATGGTGGCCACTTGCTCGACAACTCCTCCCGAGCAAACAGCAACAAAAGGCAAAGGCAAATAGCCGGTCGTCGAATGCGACGACCTTGAGACATCACTAAACCAAAACTCACCGCTTAACGAGATAGAAGACGACCTCGACTTGGCCATTCTGTCAAGACAAGCTCTAATTCGAGTCTTCGACAAACCAGAGGAGCTCCAGGCCGAACTCGAGGTGCTGCTCATGAGGAAGCACGATTTGGCGAAAGTTGGCCTAACTCCACCTTACCGAAAGGAGGAAGAAGATGCACAATCCTCTCCGCAATTGGCAAAATCGGAGGAAGCGCTCGTCGTCTCATGCCCGTCGTGCATCACATTCCGAGAAGAGGACGCGCAGTTGGGGACGAAGAACCACAATAGGCCGTTGTTCGTCTCCGTCTACATCAGATACCACAAAATCAATCGCATTCTCGTCGATTGTGGGTCTGCAGTCAACATTCTGCCGATTCGTACAATGAAGAATGTCAGCCTCTCTGCTGGCGACCTCTCTCCGAGCTCTCTCCTCATCCAAGGCTTCAACCAAGAAGGGCAAAGGACGCTCGACATAATCTCACTCAAATTGCACATCGGCGACATGATGGTCGAAACCCCTTTCCAAGTCATTGACTCAAGAACATCTTATAATCTGCTCTTGGGTCGACCGTGGCTTCACGCGAAAGGAGTTGTGCCATCAACACTTCATCAGTGCTTCAAGTACTGGGAGAACGGCGAGCAAAAGACGGTGTACTCCGATGAAAGTCTGTTCACGGAGGCAGAGGCATCATTCACATACGCCAAATTCTATCTAACGACTAGACCGACAGTCAAATTGTCACCCTGGCCGAACCAAACGCCAAATGCCAAGAGCACTCCAACGCAAGCTTCATCGCCCAAACAGTTGATGCAAGCTGCATCTACTAAACAATTGACGCAAGCCACGTCTCCAAAACAGACTCCGACGCAAGTCGCGTCTCCTAAACAACCGGCACACAACAACCAACCGGCACACGACCACAAACCGGCCGCAACAACTCCAGTGCCGACGCAGCGTAATGTACCTATCTTATGGTACATTCCGCAGTCGCAAAGAAAGAAGAGAGAAGCTCCCTTGGTCGTCTGTCACAAAATCCAGCCGACCCCTTTGGCAGAAAAGGTTACCCTCCCTTTGTCGAAGCTTGAAGACCGAAGCATTGTAAAGCCATTTCCGAGCCAAGAGCAGTTGTCGTCTACTCGCTCGAACGAAGGCTTCGACCCAAACGCATACCGACTGATAGCCAGAGCCGGGGGCAACTTTACAAAAGACCAGCTCCACGAGAAGTCACCCGTCGCTCTGCCGGTCCTCATGCCGGAACAAGAGAAGCTAAGAAAAGAGGGTCACCGAATCACTTCAGGTCGCCTAGGCCTTGGCTACCATAAGGAGAAGCCAATCCGAATCTATAGAGCTCAAAAGCCAATCAAAATTACCAGAAAAACATTGGCCGACATCCACCAAGTTTTAGTCGGCCAAACTTCGGCGAAAAAGAAAGCGACCTCAGCCCCGGTGATCATTTACACGAAAGTTGTCATTGACCAGAGCTCGTAAAAGAAAAGCAAAGCCCCAGTGGTCATCTACACTCTGAAAGCAGCCATTGCACGAGCTCGCGCATACGACTCGGTCATGGTAAACCACATCTCCATTCGAGATGATGAGTTCGTCTTGAAAGAGGCCCCGACTACATTCGAGAAAGGCGATGTGGTGCTAGCAGTCAGACGACTAATGCTCTTTATGAGCAAAATCGGGGGCAAATTCACGCCAAAATGGGAAGGACCATATGTGGTGCAGGAAGCCTACACCAATGGTGCGTACAAGCTCGTGACGTCAAATGGCTCGGAGCTGCCGATAACAAATGGTAAATTCCTCAAACGCTTTTACGCATGAGGGGGCAGCGAAAAAAAAAAAAAAGAGAAAAGTCGAATAAAAGGAGCCTACATTTCTCATTTCAATAAAATGGGAATAATGCGAGCCTCGCAACAAAAAAAAAGGAGAGACTACAAGTCAAAATATATATATATATATATATACAAGGAAAGCTACATCAGAGCTGTGGGAGTTCAAGGTCGGCCACCTGTCGCTGCAGCCGAATCACCTCGGCACGAACCTCAGCCAGCACCTGCGTCTCGGCCTCGCTGAGAATGGGGCGCGAACGAACAGAAGCAAGCTGGTCCTGGAGAGCAGAAGCCTCCTCCTCACTGGCGTCAATTCCCTTCCGGATGGTCAACACATTCAGACCGAAGAAGGGGAGGGAATTCGGTGTAGTAGACATCTGCAGCAAAGTGTCGAAACTGTCAGCCGAACCAAAATCAGGTACGCAACTCTCTTCCTTCTCAATTCAAAAAAAAAAATATATATAATATGCATCTCCGGCGACCAGAGATAGGGGAATCAAGGTCGCACAAAAATGGAAAGGAGAAAAAACATAAGTCAAAGAAAAAGGAGCGACAAAAAAAGACTAGTCGCTGATTAAAAAAGAAAAGAATGGAGAAAAAAAGAAGAGAGAGAGGGTGATCACCGACGAGGTACTTCGGTTTCCTTCGACGGTCCGGCCAGCAAACCGAACTCGAAAGAGCAGCCCCCATGCACAACTCTGTCACACCCTTACCCACTGGTGACAGGCAGTGCACCAACTTGGTCGTAAAACAAAGCTCCCCGTGAGACGACCAGCAAACCTTCGCATCAGGCGACCGAGCCGAACGCGACCAACAGAAAATTCACAGCACTCAGCGGCAGTGCCGAGCACTGCACTAAAGAACTGCGCCTGGCGATCGAGCCGAACGCAGACAGGAGCATTGGGCCTGGCGACCGAGCTTAGGGCAGACCAAAACTTCGTGTCCACCAACAAAGACGGACATAACCAAACCAAAGAATCCAGCACCCGGTAACCGAGCCAGATGTGATCAAAACAAGAGCATTGCGCCCGACGACCAAGCCGAACACATGACAAATGCTTTGCACTCAACGACGAAGTCAGACGCGACCAAAAACAAAGGCATTGTGCCCGGCGACCAAGCCGAACGCAGGACAAAAGCTTCGCGCCCGACGGCGAAGCCGAACGCGACCAAAACAAAGGCATTGTGCCCGGCGACAGAGCTGGACGCGACCAAATCACCAAATTTAACACACCCAACGACCGAGCAGGGTGTTGTACTACAAACTCTTGCGACCGGCGACCGAGCCGAATGCAACCAACAGAGCCAGGTATGTAACCCCTCTCCAAAGAAAAAAAAAACGCGACAAAAGAAGAAACAGTCACAAAAGAAAAAAAAAATGTTGCTGGCGACCAAGCCGGCTGCGACCACAGAGCAACTCGCACCTGGCAACTAAGCCGAATGCGACCGCACAGAAACTCTCACCCGACGACCAAGCCAGATGCGACAACATAGAAATCCAGCCTCCCGGTAGCCTACCCAGGATTGTTCGAATCAAAATCTTTGCACCCGGCGACCGAGCCGGATGCGACATCATGGAAATCCAACACCTCGGCGACCCAGCCGGGCTCACTCGAAGCAAAATTCAGCGCCCGGTGACCGAGCCGGATGCAACACAAAAGCCTCGCGCCTAGCAATCAGACCAGACACGACTGAAAATAAGAACAGCAACACCCGACAACCGAGCTGGGTGCGACCCAAATCAACTTCAACACCTGGCGACAGAACCAGGTGCAACACAAAATTACAGTGTTCAATTTTTGACCAAACGATGCACAAAAGAGTGTTAGTCTGTCACACTGACAAGTTGACAGACACCTGGAGTGCGAAAAAAGACACAATTCGAGAGAGACAGAAAACAGAGAAGAAAACAGAGAGAAAATGCGAGGGGAAACAAACGAAAAAAGAGACTGAGGGAGAGGTCAAAAATGAGAGGAGAGAAAAAGAAGAAGAAAAAGGGAGGAAGAGAAGAAAGAAAAGAGAGTGGGGACCCCGACTTACTCGAATTCAGCCAGGGGCTACCGGGAGAAAAGAAATTCTTACAGTACCTCTAAATTCTGGTTTGCGAAGGATTTTGACACAGGCCGGGGCTCGAAGCAGACTACAGTCAAATCGCAGACAGAGAAGTCTCCAAAAAAGCCGTAGGTAGAGAAGACAAAAGCCAATTCACAATATCCCAATTCGCAGAGAAATAGCAGATAGTCTCCCAAACCAAAATCACAGACTGTCTTCCCAACCAAAATCCCAGATAGAGAAGCTTCAGCAATTCGCAGCCTCCCAAATCACAAGTCACATACTGTCTCCTCAATCAAGTTCGCAGACGGTCTCCTCAGTCAAGTTCGCAGACGGTCTCCTCAATCAAGTTCGCATAAAAAAAAGTAAGTACCAGGAAGGCCAATTCGCAGAGTAGGCTTGACCAGGGAAGTTAAGGGAAGTCAATTAGTTCCTTTATTATGGGAATTAATTGGCATTCTCTTATTTTTAAGAGAATCCAACGTGATGGAAGAAAAGGAGATTAGGGCGGGGCCCACAACCTTTATCTTTGGAGGCACGATCTAGGGAAGCCCAGGTTCACTAAAAATTCAACTTTTAAGGAGTCAGCGCCACGCAGGGGTGGGACCCATTGCGCAGCCTTCCTTCTCTCCTGCACTGAAACAAGTCTGCCGAAGCAGAAATTCGTCGGAGGAGTCAGCGCCGTGCAGGGGTGGGACCCACTGCGCAGCCTTCCTTCTCCCCTGCGTAGAATCAAGCCTGCCAAAGTAGAAATTTGCTTGGAGGGAGTCAGCCATGCATGAAGGGGACCCACTTGCGAGCCTTCCCTCTCTCTCCCTGAGAATCAAGTCTGCCGAAGCAAAAATTCGCCCGAAGGAGTCAGCCACGCAAGGGTGGGACCCACTGCACAACCTTCTTTCTCCCCGGTAAAAAAATCAAGCTGCCCGGAAGCAAAAATTCATTTGGAGGAGTCAGCGCCCACGCCAGAAAGCGGGACCCACTGCACCTTCCCTCTCTCTCTTCGAGAATCAAGTCCATCCGAGTAGAAATTCATGGGAGGAGTCAGCCATGCGGGGTGGGACCCACTGCAAGACCTTCCTTCTCCCCCAAGCGAATCAAGTCTGCGCAAAGCAGAATTTGGGAGGAGTCAGGCCACCACACGAGGCGGGACCCACTACACAACCTTCCTCTCTCCTGCACAGAATCAAGTCTGCTGAAGCAAAAATTCACTGGAGGAGTCAGCACCACTCAGGGGTGGGACCCACTGCACAACCTTCCTTCTCCCCTGCGCAGAATCAAGTCTGCCGAAGCAGAAATTCGCTGGATGAGTCAGTGCCACGCAGAGCAAGACCCACTGCGTAGCCTTCCCTCTCTCATACGCAGAATCAAGTTTGCCGGAGCAGAAATTCGCTGGAGGAGTCCGCGCCACGTAGAGCAGGACCCACTACGCAGCATTCCCTCTCTCCTGCGCAGAATGAAGCCTGACGAAGCAAAAATTTGCTGGAGGAGTCAGCGCCACGTAGAGCGGGACCCACTGAGCAGTCTTCCCTCCCTCCTGCACAGAATCAAGTCCGCCGAAGCAGAAATTCGCCGGAGGAGTCAGTGCCATGTAGGGGTGGGACCCGCTGCGTAGACTTCCTTCTCCCCTGTGCAGAATCAAGTCTGTCGAAGCAAAAATTAGCCGAAGGTCGTCGACTCTAGACTATTCAATCAGCCTCCAACAACGGCATCATAATAGACTCAATTCAGGTGCCTTTCACTTCCCGTATACTTGTACATATATCCTTATACATATACGTATACACAAAAAAAAAAAAAAAAAAAAAAAATCCAGACAGCCCTAAAATAGCTAGAGGGCAAAAAAAAAGTATACAAGATACAAGTGCACAGAAATATACACTGTCCTAAAAGAGTAAGAGGACAGAAAAAGACATGTACACAAAAAGATAAACGACCCTAAAAGAGTAAGAGGGTCAAAAAAAAAAGTGTCGCGTTCGTGTGTGTGTTGCGTGTGTGTTTTCACATTCGAAACTTGTTCGTTCTCTCTGAACGATCAAGTCTCGAAGGGGGCAATCTGTATGCACCAAAATGTGAATGGCCCAAATGTGACAAGCCCAAACGCCCACCAGTCCATCGGTTGGTTGTTATGGGTAGGCTCAGTCAATTTTCGAAATCACTTGTCACAGCCCATCACAAGATCTATTTGTCTCGCCGCATCATCAGTACAGTCAGCGTCCAATCAGCAACAACTCATCAAGTCATCATCACTCAGCAACCAGTCACGAGGCCACTCAATTCAGCGACCAAGTCTAGACGCCAACGGTGGAAGCCAAGAAAAGGCCACGATCCTCATTCTTGGGATCCAAAGGAGGAGCTCCCGGTCTTCCTCCTCTCTCTAAAGAAGCAGCAGAAAGGGGATCGTGATCCCCATTCCAAGGATCGACCCTCAACAACTGCACAGAGTCGGCTACAAATAGCCAGAAAAGCTCTGTCACAAGGGTTCGAAAAACGGTATTCGAAGTGTTCATTCACGCATAGAAAGCTCTTTCGAGGCCGAGGTCTAAAAAATCCTTCATCGAGAAGAACCGTCAGAAGTTCTTTCGAGCCAAAGAAGTTAAGCTATCTACAGTTCATCGTAATTCAACAGTTCGACCGGAGCAGCTCTACACATTCGCCGGCAACGTCAACAAGTCGACACGGGGAAAACAAATACTTTTGTCCGACCGACGAAAGTCGTCATCGTTCGTGCACACTCGTTCTAGAACTCGGATTTTGTCATCCTCGCCAGAAGCCGAAACTTCACCCAATTCATACGAAGATCAAATCAGAGGAAGAATAGGAGATTGTACTCGCATTCCTTGATATTCAAACACAATTATAACACAAAATATTCTGATATAATCGAATTACTCTCTCGGTCGCGCCTCTTCGCGGACCGGCAGATTTTCGGTGAAACAATATTGTAGACGTTAAAAATTAATGGTCCATCTACTGACCCACCATCAAATCACCACCAGCCCACTGTCTGCCCATCCACAATCCATCTTACACCGGCCCATCCACCAGTCCACCATTGAATCACTATCCATTCATCACAAGCCCATCCACTATCAGCCCACCACCAGTTCATCACTGGGCCCGCATCTACACATCAGCATTGCCACATCGTTGCCACCATTGCCACGACATCGCCTCGTTGTCACCACCTATCTACCATTGGGATCGACCGGGTCTTGGTCAAGGCTCCACCTAAAAAGGAAAGTCAAAAGAGCAATCCCCTTCTTGACGATGGAGAGAAAAAAGAAAGGCGATAGCTACAAATATTCATAAGAAAGTCCAGAAAAGCTTTCATGCCAAAAGCTCCACCTGTTGAAGGTCCTGTCAAATCATAAATAATTTGTTGAGAAGCTTTACACAACCGCGAAAACGTCATCAAGCTGATCAAACGGAGTACGAAATTCTTCGTCCAGTCAACTAACTTCTTAGCCAGTTCTTGTATACTCTCTTGGAATTCATGATTCACCGCCAAATTGCTAGGAGACCTGAATCTCACCTGCACACGAAGATCAAATTAGAGGAACCATAGAAGACGTACCTGCAAAATTCCCCAAAATCCCAAACTTGTAAATTTTCTCTATATTTTGTATGATCGGTCGCAACGCTTCGCAGATCGAACGGTTTACCCGAACCCAATCCGACCCGAGATTGGGTTTGTATTCTCAAACCCAAACCCAACCCTAGTTAGATTTGTGAATCCAAACCCAAATTTCTCGAGTCAGGTCAGGTCAAGTTGAAAACCCAAGCTAATGCCACCCCTAATTACACATATTTTGTTGTAGTAGCTGCGAGACCGCTCAAAGAAATGCTATCACTTTTAGCTTTTTGTTATGAAACTAGAAGCTTCATAAGAAATTGGAAGCACCCAATTAAAACAGGGGTTGGCTCAAGCAGATACTTTTGCAGCCTCCTTTACATCTCATTTTTCTAGTTGTAAAGATTTTAAGCAATAAAGCAATATAGAGAGTGACACCCATTGAGAGAGAAGTGAAACTAATTCAACTTTTCTAAAGAAAATGATGTTTCCTGCTTAAACTTGAACATATATTTTTTTCATTTCTTTCAAAATTATTTCTTTATATTTCCTTTTAGTAGCATTTGTTCAATAATTTTTTTCATATTTCCCTACTCTAATCTTCTTTCAAAAAATTTCTTTATATTCCCTTTTACAGCCATTTTCAAAAAAAATATCCGTCTCCCAAGAAATAACCTTCTTTTAAATTATTTTTCAGAATCCCTTATTTTAGCCTTCTTTCACTCTTTTTCTTCATATTCCTTTGTTGTTGCCTTCTTTCATTTTTTTTTCCTCATAAACCCTTATCATTAAAATATTTTTTTCTTATAACTTTGTTATAGCTTTCTTTCAAAGTTTTTTTCATATAGCCTTCTTTTAGAATTTCTCATCATATTTCATTATTATAATCTTATTCTAAAGTTATTATTTACATTCAGTTACCATAACCTTTTTTAATATTTTTATTTATATTAAATTTTTATTTTCTTACTATATTCTTTTTTATTTTTTTCATATTTCCTTTTTATAGCCTCAGTCTATGGTTTTCTTCTTGCTCCCTTGCTATAGTCTTATCAAAATTTTTATTAATCTTCTCTTTCAATTGTTTTATTTAAAAATTTTTCTTCATTTAACCTTTCTAGGGTTTTATTTAAAGTAGTTATTTATATTATTGTAATTTTTTTTTTTTCAAAACGTTTTTCATATGCCCTTACTTTAGCGATATTTTAATGTATTGTTTATTTTCCCTTAGTGTAGCCTTCTTTCAAAGTTTTTTTTAATATTGCATTACAATCACCTTCTTTCAATGTTGTTCTTTGTTTCCCCTTATTATTGTCAAGTGTGTGGAACCCACCTGTATCTCTCAAGTGTGAGGGTCAAAATCATCATTTCTTCTTCTATTTTGTCCTTTAGTGGATTAGGGTAAAAGAGGAGGGTGTGCGTGGAAAAACATATATAGGAGGAAAAGAACTGTGAGAAGATACAAAAAAGCAGAACGGGAGAAACCGGCAAAAATCCTTGGAAACAAATTGGGAGATGAACGATCCCGGAATAAATTTGTAAGGGTTGGGTAAAGTTTCTCTTTCTCTTCTCTTGTTCATCTGAAAGATTTCTTGTACTATTTTTCTGAAAATAGTGGATTTGTTCGTCGCGTCCCATGGTTTTTTACTCTCTAATGAAGAGGGTTTTCCACGTTAAATCTTTGTGTTCTTGTTGAGTTTGGTTTATTTAATTTCTCGAGTGCCAGATTATCTCGTCTTGGATTATTGTTTGTGTTGTTGTGAAAGATTTCCTGGGTTAGGGAATTTTCATGTAACAATTGGCGCCGTCTGTGGGAACAAGAAGCGGTTTCATTCAATTGGTTATTAAATTGAGTGGGAGTTATGGCAGAGAAATCTTCCAAGACCGGGAAGATTGAGAAATTTGATGGATCAAATTATCAGTGGTGGAGAATGCAGATAGAGGACCACTTATATGAGAAGCAATTACATTTGCCACTCATAGGGGTGAAGCCGGCAGAGATGAAGGCTGATGAGTGGGCTACTGGATCGAAGGGCATTGGCTGTAGTCCGGATGAGTTTGACTCAATCGGTAGCGTTTAATGTCTCTAAGGAGAAGACTCACAAGGATTTCTTGGACAAGATTGGCGGGAGTCTATGAGAAGTCATCAACCTCAAACAGGTTATTTCTTTTGAGAAAACTTGTTTATTTGAGAATGTCTGAAGGAACTCCTATTGCAGATCATTTAAATGATTTTAACAACCGTGGGCACAAATTGAAGCAGTTGATTTGAAATTTGATGATGATGTGAAAGCTTTGATGTTTATGTGTTCTTTGCCCGAAAGTTGGGATACATGATCACTTCAATTAGTAATGCTACTAAGGAGAAGTTGAAGTTTGATGAGGTGTTGAGTGCTCTTCTGAATCAGGAGATGATGAAGAGGGAGCATGGTGAGCAATACATCGTCCCACTTCCGACACATGCCTTGTCGGTTGATAAGGGAAGGGCGTAGACCGGGAAGAAATCAAAGCGGGGGGTCCCAATAATAGGGATCGATCTAAGTCAAAAGGTAAATCTAAGGGTAAGTTCAAGTGTTGGGTTTGTGATAAGGAAGGACATGTTAAAAGAGATTGTCCAGAGAGAGTAAAGAATAATGCAAATGTTGTAGATGGACATGAGGAAAAACTATGTTTGTCAGTTTATGACGAATACAAGGTGGAGAATTGGTATATTGACTCAGAAGCTTCTTTCCATTGCACATCTCACAAAGAGTGGTTTTGTGGCTACATCAAGGGTGAGTTTGGTCATGTAATTGTTGGAAATGGTCAGAAGTGCAAAATTGAGGGAAGATGCATAATTCACTTGAAGACGAATGATGGAGGTAAACTGATTCTAAAAGAGGTAAGGCATTTACCGGATTTGCAAAAAAATCTTATATCTGTCAATAAGTTAGACCAGGAGGGCTATAAGATCACATTTGAGAACAACTCATGGAAGGTTAGCCGTGGAGCATTGACTTTGATCAAGGGGAAGGCAGTGGGCACACTTTACCCATTGTGCACCAAGGTAGATCAAATTATTTCCTTGGCGGCTGAGAAGGATGATAAAGCATCATTATGGCACCGCTGGCTTGGTCACTTGAGTGAGAGTGGGATGAGGATCCTACATTCAAAGACGGTTTTGACAGGTATAACTAATATTTGCTTTGACTTTTGTGAAGACTGTGTCTTAGGAAAACAAAAGCAGGTGAGCTTCAACAAAGATGGTAGAGAGAAAAAATCCAACAGATTGGACTTGGTTCACACAGATGTTTGGGGACCAGCCCAAGGTAAATCTTTTGAAGTAATCTCTATTTTGTTATCTTTATTGATGACTATAGTAGGAAGACATGGATTTATACTTTGAAAGAAAAATCAAATGTCTTTAACATGTTCAAGTATTGGTTAGCTCGTGTTGAGAATGAGACAGGGTCAAGGCTGAAATGTTTGTTGTCTGATAATGGCAAAAAATTTTGTAATAAGGAGTTTGACTCCTATTGTGCCAAAAGGGGGATTAGGAGGATTAAGACTGTGCCTAGATCACCACAGCAGAACGGGGTGGCAGAGAGAATGAATCGAACCATCCTTGAGCGAGCTAGGAGCATGAGAATTCATGCGGGTCTCCCCTTGCATCTTTGGGGAGCTACTATGGATACAACAGTCTATCTAATCAATCGGAGTCCATCAAGTGCTCTAGATAGAAGAATACCAGAAGAGGTATGGGCTGGTAAGAATGTGGATTATTCTTTTCTGAAAATTTTTGGTAGTATTGCCTATGCTCACATTGACAGGGAAGTTAGGAAGAAGCTTGATCCTAAATCTACCAAGTGTGTGTTTCTTGGATACGAGGTGACGAGTATGGTTACCGACTATGGGATTTTGATAACAACAAGGTGTTTCGATGTCAAAATGTTGTATTCAATGAGGAGCAAATGTACAAAGACAGAAAAGAAGAAAAGAAGATTGAGCCTAAGGAGAAAGAGTACATAAAGAGAGATGAGACTGATGAAAATCTACCTCAAGCAACAAATGAACAGGTTGTTCCAAGTGAAGGAGAACAACAAATTGAAACTGAACAAGAGAATGAGTCACAGGGTGAACAATCAAGTATTGATGACGGTGAATCACATGAGTATTCAAATGCTCAAACTGATTTTGATGACTTAGAAATACCACAAGAGGAAATTGTTACTTCCGGGTTGAGGAGGAGTACAAGGGTAAGAAAGCCTGTACAAAAGTTAAATTTAATTGTACAACATGTTTTGTATACTGATGCAGGAGAGCCAGAATCCTATGATGAGGCCATGGCGGATGAAGCTCATCTTAAGTGGGAGCTTGCTATGAAAGATGAGATGTTGTCATTGGAGGAGAACCAAACATGGGAATTGGTGAAGATGCCTGCAAAGAAGAAGGTATTACAAAACAAGTGGATATTCCGGGTCAAGCAAGAAGCCGGTGGTGTACAGAGGTACAAGGCAAGACTTGTGGTGAAGGGGTTTGGACAAAGGGAAGGTATAGATTTTCATGATATATTTGCACCGGTAGTGAAAATGACTTCAATTCAAACTATTTTGAGTATAGTTGCTGTGAAATGATTGTATTTAGAGCAGCTTGACGTCAAAATAGCTTTCCTTCATGGTGACTTGGAGGGGGAAATTTACATGAGACAACCTGCTGGTTTTGAAGTCATAGGAAAAGAGAGTTGGGTGTGCAAATTGAAGAGGAGTCTATATGGACTCAAACAAGCACCGAGGCAGTGGTACTTAAAGTTTGACAGGTTTATGTTGGACATTGGATTTGCTAGGAGCAATGCGGACCACTGTGTATATCTACAAAGGTTCAATGATGGAGATTATATTATCTTAACATTGTATGTAGATGATATGCTTGTTGCAGGGACTAACATGAAGAAAATTGATGATCTCAAGAAGAGGTTGGCAAATCAATTTTTAATGAAGGACCTAGGTGAAGCGAAACAACTTCTTGGGACGCAAATTACCCGAGACAAGAAGAAGAAGAAGTTGTGGTTGTCCCAAGAGGGATATGTGAAGAAAGTCTTGGAGAGGTTCAACATGCATGAATCTAAGGCGGTGACTACTACTTTGGGTAGTCAATTTAAATTGTCTAAGGAACAAGGTGCCAAGAGTGATGAAGAGATAGCTCACATGAAGACGGTGCCTTATGCTTCAGCTATTGGGAGTCTTATGTATGCAATGGTGAGTACAAGACCGGATATAGCACATGCAGTGGGAGTTGTGAGTAGATTCATGAAAAATCCAGGCAAAGAACATTGGGAAGCAGTGAAGTGGATATTCAGGTATTTGAAAGGTACTTCTAATTATTGTTTGTGTTTTGGAGGAAATAACATTGATGTGAAAGGTTTTGTAGACTCTAATCATGCGGGTGATAAAGATAATGGTAGAAGCACTTCTGGGTATGTGTTTACAGTTGGTGGAACCGCAGTCAGTTGGGTTTCTAAACTGCAGAAAGTTGTTGCTCTATCTTCAACAGAAGCTAAATATGTGGCTGCGACAGAAGC
This sequence comes from Aristolochia fimbriata, assembly GCA_019845555.1. Lineage (NCBI taxonomy): Eukaryota > Viridiplantae > Streptophyta > Magnoliopsida > Piperales > Aristolochiaceae > Aristolochia > Aristolochia fimbriata. The sequence goes on from CM034081.1 coordinate 5,426,967, forward strand.
TAGCAAGGAGTATATATGGCTGAAATCTCTAATGAATGAGTTGGGGTTTGATAATGCTTATTGCAGGTTATACAGCGACAGTCAGAGTGCAATCCATATAGCCAAGAACTCGACATTTCATTCGAGAACCAAACATATTCATCTTCGGTACCACTTCATTCGAACTTTACTTGAGGAAGGACAATTGAAGCTGGAGAAGATAGATGGAAAGAAGAATCCGGCGGATATGTTGACAAAGCAGTGGAGGGCCAAAAGTTGAGTCTTTGCTCACTAATTGGCAAGAGATGGACATATGCGACGAATAAGGTAGAGGAAGGTCAGAGGTTGGAATAGTTGTGCTCCAGATGGTCTCCAAGTGGGAGATTGTCAAGTGTGTGGAGCCCACCTGTATCTCTCAAGTGTGAGGGTCAAAATCGTCATTTCTTCTTCTATTTTGTCCTTTAGTGGATTAAGGTAAAAGAGGAGGGTGTGCGTGGAAAAACATATATAGGAGGAAAAGAACTATGAGAAGATACAGAAAAGCAGAACGGGAGAAACTGGCAAAAATCCTTGGAAACAAATTGGGAGATGAACGATCCCTGAATAAATTTGTAAGGGTTGGGTAAAGTTTCTCTTTCTTTTCTCTTGTTCATCTGAAAGACTTCTTGTACTATTTTTTTGAAAATAGTGGATTTGTTCGTCGCGTCCCGTGGTTTTTTACTCTCTAATGAAGAGGCTTTTCCACGTTAAATCTTTGTGTTCTTGTTGAGTTTGGTTTATTAAATTGCTCGAGTGCCAGATTATCTCGTCTTGGATTATTGTCTGTGTTGTTGTGAAAAATTTCCTGGGTTAGGGAATTTTCATGTAACAATTATAGCCTTCTTATACTCTTATTTTAGGCCTCGTTCAAATTTGTCTTCACAATCCCCTAGTATATTTTTTTCCCTTCTATAAGTAAGAGCACTTTCATTTCAAGAAATTATATCTATTATTTACTATAGGTCACACAATTTTTCTTTATATTCCTTTACTATAACCTTCTTTCAAAAAATTTCTTTATTTTTGCTAACTATAACATTCTGTATATTTCTTTATTTTTCCTCACTAGAACTTTTACACCAAAATGCTCATCATATTCAATAATTGTAGTTTTTTTTCTTAATATTATTCTTCATATTTCCTTTAGGATTTTTCAATTTTTTTTATTATCCTCTTTTACTCGAAATTTTTCTTTATATTCCCTTATTGCACCTTTTCTCCTAACTTTTTCTTCATATAACCTTGTTAAAGTTTTCCTTTGAAATTATTCTCATTCCTTGCTAGAGCATTGTTTCAAATTTTTGTTCCTTATTCTTTATTGTAGCATTCTTTCAAAATATTCCTTTGCATTACCTTACTATATATAGTCTTGTTTCAAAACTTTTCTTCATTCCCTAACTCTAACCTTCTCTCAAAATTTTCATCACACATCATTGGTATATCCTTTTTTTAGAATTTTCTTCATATTCCCTTATAATAGTTTTCTTTCATAATTTTTCTTCATATTCCCTTATTACAACCTTCTTCTTAAATTTTAAATCATATTAGCAAAATTTATAGACAAATTTTATTTTAATTAGTTGTTTATTTGTTTGTTAGAGGTCTTATGAAAGCTAGACCATGTTCCAAGTCAAGAAGTCTCTCCTTTACCAATTATTGGAATTCCTGATGCTTACTTAAACTTAAGACCTGAATACACTTAATACTATAAGAAATGGCTGACATAAGTTTGGGTGCAAATTGAAAAAAAAAAGAAAATTCAGAATAACTCTGCTTGGATATTTTTCATCATTCCTTGTTTTATCAGATTTATTTGCTTCAAATCCATCTCTAGCTTCAGCTGTAGAAGACAAGAGAATTTTATAAAATATTAGGGTTTTTTATGTAATTTTAACTTTCCAAGTTGAGATGTAATTTAATTTTGAGTTAAGGGCAATATTGTATGAAAGGATGGTGCCATAAAATCCTGGAAAAGAAAAATAACAAGAAAATTCGTCCAAAACCTAGTGCAAAGGTTTCTCTTTTCTCTCTCTCTTCCTCTCTTTTTCTTTTATTTTTCCCTTCTTCCTTCTTTCTTCCACTCATTCTGCCTCCCTTCTTTAGTCACTTATCACGTCCTAAACTCCTCCAACACCTAATATCATTTAAAGCCACCTTTCTAGTTGTTTTCTTTCTTTAGCTGCTTTGGCCTTACGACTTATGACTGAGTTTCACAGCATTTAGCTCCATCAAGTTATTTACTAAAGTTTCTATTATCATATGCCTTTGTTTTCCAACATCAACACTGCATAATAAAGAACGGAATGATGAAACAATAGACAGAAAAGATATCACAACTGATGGCTGTTATAAAATATGGAAAAAACATTGCAAAGAAAGCAGAGTTACGTTTTCTTTTTTAAGGCATTGAAATTTCATTAGAATTTGTAATGTGATTTTACAAAAATTGGGCAGTGAAGGGGGTTCTGTAACAAGAAGATTTTGATTTGGGACTCTCACTCTCATGACAGAAGATGTATACATTCACAGAGCTGCAAAAGCTATACAAATATACTTACATTGATAACTTGTCCTCTAACGATATTCTACAACACACTTAACTAAGATGAAACCTACAATGACTAGTTACTACTTTGATAAAGACCAAAAAGGTTATCTTCCAATTGCTTGAGCTACAGATTAAATAAAACAAAAAGACAAGCAAAAAGATCAAAAGGAAAATGCTCTCCTAATCCAATCTTTACAAGCCTCCACAAAAAACCTCTGACACTGTTTCCTTACCCTTCACTCTCCTTCCCCTGTTGGTCCCTCTATGGAGATCAACTGAAAGCAATGAGGATGGCCTGAATGGGCGGACAAATGCCCTAGAGGGAGCCATGTGAGGCTCTTCCTTGGCCTTTTTCAACCTTCTGGAAGGTCCCCCAATGGCTTTAGAGTTTCCAAGAGGGCCTGAAGCAGGAACCCCAGACGAGCGTGATAAGTCAAAAACAGAAGAGGCAAATGAATTGTCAGCTCCACTAAAAGATATGGGTCCATTTTGTGGTTGTTGTAACTGGAACCCGACTGCTCCGTCCTGATGAGGTGGAGGAAACTTCTCACTCTTGCTTTTAGCATTCCCATTTGTTATTAATCTCCGCCGCTGAAATTATGTTGTAAAAGATATTGGATTAGACAGGATTAAGACACTGATTTGACAAACACATTAGATTCAAATATCCTTGGAAATCTGAAATTTCACAAGTTTAAACTGACGGAATGTTTTATACCTCTGATAGCATTTGTTTAGGTTCAATAATCAGAATCAAAAGAGTATGGCCAGTCACACTCACATCTAAGTTGGTTTGTAGCTCGGCGTTTGCTTCTGGAGCTGGCATAGCCCTCGGCCCCCGATCCCTGACCCGAACTTTTCTCATTCCATCACCATTTGCCTTCCCGTTAACACCTCTATGTCTGAGAAAGAAGTATGCTATTATATAGCTGCCTTAGGTAAGCCACAATAACTAACATAGGGGGTATAAAAGTAGCAGACCTTCTCGCTGCCTCATCCCTCAACTTAGCATCCATCTCTTTGCTAGGAGGATAGTGGGGTAAACTTGAAGGTTCGCAAGCATATGGCTCTGTGGTAAAAAACTGCACCAACAGACAAGTCATTTCTATGAGGTCATCACGAAAAAAGAGGGAGGAAATCACTTATCAAGAAAAACTGGCCCTATAAATTTTGCAGTTTGCTTGTGTAGATTTAACACGCTGGATACTTAAAAAAACATAAATGAAACATGCTTTAACGAGTAAGCGTCCGTCAAAGGAACTGCAAAAAATTGTTACATCATATAACTGAAGAGATGCAAAAGTTAGATGGTCTGCATGCTGATCTCAAATACCATTGACCTTCCACAGGTAAGTAGAAAGATCAGTCACCAGAGGGAAAACGCATAAGGAATTAAATTTAAACTTGGATGAAATAAAAAGCAAGGACAATTAGAACATTGACTCACTTCTGTTCTTAAAGCCTCAGTTGCCGTGCCTCTATCAGCTGGATCAATTGCAAGAAGAGTTTCAATCAGTGGCAGAGAAGAAGGGGGAAAATCTTTAAACGTTTCTTTTATACAGCGCTTATATGGCTGCTGTGGCTTGAAAATAGTTGCATGAGGCAACTTTGACCTCTTCCAGTATTCCTCACTCGGGGAGCCACACAATTTAAAAATCTTGTGTAGCTGTTCCACCTAGAAAAAAGCAAGAAGCAGAAGCAAATAACTGCTGAGTAAATTAAATTAGGACCTCTAAGGTTTCAATTGTAAGTTGCTGAAAAATGTGGTCACTCCAACTGACATGCTACAGGAATGAGCAGATCAGATCACACTCAACTTTTGCAACCTACTCCAGGTATCATTCCAACCTTCTTTACCAACCAATGATTTCTCGGGCGTACTGATTATGCCACATGTAAGATGCAGTCAACTAAACAGCTGAAAACAAGATTGATGAACCCGCCACGAAGAAATTCACGTAATACCACAACAATATAGCTTGCATCAGAAACAAACCATACCTCAGTTCGTCCAGGCATGACTGGCTTCCCTGCAAGCAACTCAGCCAAAATACAGCCAGCACTCCAGAGGTCAACTCCAACACCATAATAAGTAGCCCCTAAAAGCAACTCTGGAGGGCGATACCAAAGCGTAACAACGCGACTTGTCATGGGTTGCCGAAGGTTAGGATCATAAAAAGATGCTAATCCAAAGTCGGCTATTTTAAGGATTCCATCATTATCAAGAAGCAAATTTGAGCCTTTAATATCACGATGGAGAACACCTCGATCATGGCAATGCTCAAGTCCTGAGAATAACTGCTTCATATAACATTTGACCTAGCAAAACCAAAAAAAGACAGCAACAAAATCAACTTAAGAAAACTAAAAACACGGGTCTTGGGCAGTAGCTCAATGGTCTCATGGGAGTTATTGCTGCGGGAGGTCTTGGGTTTGGGTCTCCACAGCAGCATTGGGAGTAAAACTTGTAATTGGAAGTAAAATGTATTCGCCTTCCTCAAAAACAAAAAAAACTAATAACACACGAAATTTAGTCTGATGTTTAATTTTGAAAATCACTTTTACTGAACAAGTTTAGCAGTCAGTATTTTCATAAAAATTGATCTTGACAGTTATGGGTTTTCACTAAGAATATAAAATATGTTTGAGAATCTAAAACCTACATTTGAAAAGGAACATAGATAAGAGGCAACACAACATAACATTGAATTTGTTGATGACAATAGGATTAGGGATAACCTTAGCAAAGTTTCTTTACACAACCACAAAAAGTCCAAATGAAGTATATGCAGGATCAGTGATCACCACAAACAAATTGGGAATAAAAAAAAAGAAGTGAAAAGTTAGATACAACTTCAACAAGCTTCTCTATTGATGGTATTATAATATTCGTTCTGGAAAGTCTTACACGACTTCCCATTCAAATAGCACTAACAAATGAACAACATAAAAGCTTCAGCACAACAGCTTAGAAAATCTAGGTTTGATCTTCTCCAGTACAGTATAGCATTTGATATTCACTAGAATAGTATAACTCAGTCTACATTTTATCTTCTCTTACACAAACCAAAATGTTCATAACCCTATTCACATATCTGGGCTTCAGAGCCACAACTGGTATTGGTGAGTCTGCAGAAGCAGAGATGAGGTCCCTCTTCCAAATGATCAAATCGTGTATACAAAGTTTCAGACACAACTGGCACCTGAAAGGGCTCTCTTCCAAGGGATCATTTGGCACTTGCCACTGTGCAGGGGCACAGAAAAGCACTCTTTCAAAGGGTTATTTGGCACTTGTGACTGCGCAGAGCCCCAGAAAAGCTATTTTCCAAGGGGACATTACAAACCAAGCTTCCATAAGCTGATCATTATTGCTAGTGAGTTAGCCATAGTTATTTCCTAGCTCACAGAGAAAGCTCCAACTCCAAGGAAGCTGGGATACACTTTGAATGAAACCAACACATATGGGTCCCCCCTAGTCATGCCATGGGGGCGCTTGCTCGGCTCAGCCTACAGCAAGTTTGGTTCATTAGCTAAAGATACCATTACTTGCCCAGATCATGTGATCGGAGATGTTCTTCCCTTACCCCCGAGGGTTGAGCTGTTCTTCACATATCTGTTAGGCTTGAGCCCTAGCTTATTTCAAGTGTTCCATATTATTCTTTAATAAAAATAATTCATAATATAAATAACAGAGGCTACCAATAATTTTCTGCTACAAGCATCAACAAATTGTTGTCGAATGACTACAATAAAATTTAAAAATAAAGGATACAGGATCTGGATACAGGATCTGGCTACAGGAGCGATAAAGTAAGAAATGTACAATTGACTTATTTTGCATTAACTATGGAAAATGAGGCACATGCTAACTACTTTCATTATTTCTGCTACATAAAAACAGATTTTCATCTCAAAAATCTCTTAGCTCTACAAGCAACAAGAGAATATAGATGAATCTATCTAGTATTCAAATGGTTTATTTAAAAAAAAAAAAATCCAAATAAGTCACAACGGAGGACAGGTCCTAGGCAGGTATTTGACCCATTACACAATTTCATGTAGAAAAAAAAAATGGTAGAAATTGAGATTCCATTGCCACTAGACGGTAACACAAGTGTGTATGCAACAAAAATGGGTCCAAGAGGTTCGTGCAAAAATAAAGTTCATAGTCATTAAAAATAATCAGAAAAGGAGCAAACCTGTGGCTCTGTGAACTTGATCCCAGGGGCAGTAGCAAGGCCTGCTAGATCATGTTCCATATATTCAAAAACAAGGTAAAGGCTACATGACATCCTCGATGTGACGAGACCCTCCAGTTTAATGACATTTGGGTGATCGAGACGTCTCAACACAAGGATCTCCCTCGCCATGAATTTGACACTCTCTGGTTCTAAATTGTCAAATCGAACCTTTTTCAAGGCAACGATCTTCCCAGTTAGCAAGTCCCTAGCTTTGTACACATTGCTGTAAGTTCCTTGCCCAATCTGAACAAGCACAAACACAGGAAAGAAACAACTCAATACTTTTCTCTCGTATTCAGGATCCAGAGCCAGTATATCGCACAGCACAAGAAAGGCTCAAAGTATTGAAATGATCATAACGAAGCAGGCAGAAAAGCTTCAGCACTATACTATCACATTTTTGGATCCTTAAAAATTGACATGACAAGGTGAGATAAGACGGGGTAAAAGGACGAAAACCAATTCACGAAACGAATTTATAAGTTATCTAAATACCAAAAGAAAGGAAGGTTTTCGAAATCCGGTTGGATCACGGGAAAAGGATCCTTATGACCTTATCAATCTTCTCAAAGCTATCGGCACGACGGGGAGTCCATCCTTCAATCGCTTCCCCTGCAGCGGCCATGAGCCACGTAGGCCATCCGACTGCACTGACGATTGGATTCTTCAACGAAGGCTTCGATTTCCGGCGCGCCACCGGCGGAGGCGGTGCCAATAGTTCGACCCTCTTACCTTCCCCTTTCTTTGCCCTCTGTGATCGGCCCCCGCCACCTGCGACCGAACCCAACTCGGATGACAATCGGTCAGCTACGACAGGGGAAACTGCCGGTGGTGGTGGCGATTCGTGGCCTTTCTTGACAGCTCGTTTCCCGATAACGCAACCCATTCCTCAAACCTCATCCGAGGCACAACCAATTCTCGTGCTACGGCAACGAGGACATGAGCAAGAACCAAGCTCGTCGGAATACCACTTAGCCTCAAACCGAGATGGGTGCGCGTCTTTTCTCGGGGGCAAAGGTATGTGATTGGCCCCAGGTGGTAGATGCACGCAGAGGCGGAAACCAAACCACCGTTTGGTGGTATTTTCCGTTTCCCGCTGTCAGGTGCAGAAGGGAGCGGTTTCCCGGCGAGGAGAAGCGGTTTATCGAGCTGCTGTCTCTTTTCGGAAGAATCGGACCAGGTGAAAAACCCGGGAAATGCTATGCGTTTTGCGGACTCTTTCCCAGGCCTTTTCCTTCTCTCTCTCTCTCTCTCTCTCTCTCTCTCTCTCTCTCTCTCTCTCTCTCTCTCTCTCTCTCTCCTCGACTAAGCTTCACCTCTATACGTAAATTAGCCTAATTAACCTCAAATTTCATTCTAAATTACTATTTCAACCATTACACCGGTTTTTTTTTAAAACCGAACCCGGTTCGCCCGATTGGGTTCAAGCAATATTTATTAAACTAGAAGCTTATAATGATTTGAGTTAATCAACTGGGTAATAATCCTTTGAAGTAACTATAAGTACTCATTAATATGTATTAGGTAGCACTATTTTTTACGCTAAGATCTTCTCATGAGACATTTTTCATAATTAAAACCATCAATATTTAAAATAAGTGATGGGCTGGTAGCATTATATGTAACTATTGAATGGTATAACTAATGATCGTCCATAGTGATTAATTAGACGTTTTAGAGGAACAGAAAACTAATTAGGATATTTAGGGTCCAAATTACCAACTTACACAACAACGTAATGGATATAAATACGCCTCCTTTTATGTTGGGCATGTAGCATAGGAAAAACCTTGAAAAAGAGAGCACATACTAGCTAGTCAAGGTTTGGGTGCATTTTTTTTTTTTTTTTTTAAATGGACTTAGATTTTTAAACTAATTTTTTCTTCTATTTATAATTAGACGAATTGATTTAATGTAATTTTGAGTTTTTAAATTTTATTAAATTTTAATTTCAATATTCAGATGATAGCATTACTCTAGCTATATTATATTAAATAGTTATTTTGTAAATATATTAACTTTAGGGGTAAACAAAAGATGAGTTTAGACAACTTTGACCAAGATGGGTCCAACCTCTATTCTCTTTTTTCAATGATCGATAATACCAAAAATGAATTAATTAAATTAAATTAATATAGTTGGGAACTTGGGCAGTAGCTCAGTGGTCCTTATGAGAGTTATTACTCTGATAAGTTGTGGGTTTTAAATCCTCACAATTCTTATTTGCCATTGCAAAAAAAATAAAATAAAATAAAATAAAAATAAAAATAAAAAAATAAAAAATAGAAATGAGGGTCTAGTATAGAAAGGAGAAGTTAAAAATACCATAAGAAAGAATAAAAGTAAGAGTATAATATTTGGGCATTTTTATATAATTCTATCAAAATAGAAAAAAATATTTAGGGAAAAATGAATAAAATCATAACCTTCGAATTTTGAGTAACATTTAATATAAAAAAAAATTGAGTAGTAGAATTAAAGTCATGGGATTAAAATTTCATGCTCCACCATGAGACCACCTACTTTTGGTTCAATACTATTATGTGACACCTACCACTTCTCAAATGACACATCTAGATCAAAGGAAAAAGTAACTGCTAAGTTCACTCCTATATACTATATTTTAATCTTCCACAATAAATGTCATTTGTGGTGGTAGCTATGTAGCACAAACACATCAACTAGAGTCACACAATATCATAATCAAACACTAGAAATGAAAATCTCATCTTTCATGTCTCTTTCTTAGCAATATCCTTCACTCACCTCCACTTTACCCCTTTTACTACAATTTCCCCTTTTTCTGCTATAGAATTATTATTACATAATACTCATTTTTATTAAGTATTTTACTTACAAACATTATATTTAGTGTCTTGCGTTTCTAATTAACTATGACATTATCCTAGTTTAATCATTAATATTTTATAAAATAAAAAAACCAAAATGTACGATAAAAAAAAAAAACACATTTTAAAAAAATTATTAACTTAATCAATGGTGGGCTTAAATAAATAAATTAACAAAATGTTAATATGATAGGGTGGACTTAGATGAAAAGATTCAGAAATATGTGCACCCCATTGGACGTGCTGATTTGGATATAAAATCTTATTGGCCGGGCAAGATAAGTGACAAAAAATAATTAAGTGTCATGCCAATTAATTACCCAAATCCAATTGACAGGCAACTCAGATTTCATAAAACAAGATTATTTGTGAACGATTTTCAAAAAGAAAAAGAAATCTCCAGTTCCATAATTCAACTAGTCTAGAAGCAAGGGTGCAGTTGAGAAAATAATTGAAGAGAGAGAGCAGATGAGAGAGAAATGAGAGAGAGAGAGCAGAGAGAGAGAGAAGAGCTTCTCTTTTCCTCACCGACAGGTTTGTTTGTTTGACATTACGTTTTCTGGAGTAGTGATCGATATTGCTCAAACACCGGAAAGAAGAAGAAATCAAACCAATTAATGCCAAAGTTAGGAGTAGGCCAAGCAGGACTTTAACCCACTAAAAGCCTCATGTTCGTCTATTTATGAAGGGAATAGCGATAGAAAGGTGACTTGATCAAGAACCAGTCACTCAACCACGTCATGACGAAGATCGATCATTCTGAACAACTTTAGTACGATCTTTTCTTCTGGTTCGGTGTAAGATGGAATCGAGATTTTTCAGCAACGTCATTAATTATCTCAGTTTTTATCATTTAAAATTGCTAAAATATCAGAAATCTAAAGATAACTAATACATATCTATATATAAATAAGGGCTTTTTTACCATAATAAAATATATAAAAAAATAAAAATATACCCTAAAAAATGTGGAGTATTTATAATAAAGTGAATAAGTTACAAATTACATATATAAAAGTGCCTCTCTTTTAAAATTTGCGTGTAGTAGAACTTTTCCACAAGATACATGTAGGCTATACATCCTATATATAACAATGTAGGTTGGAGTTACCCCCTTTTCCCATTAATATTCGTATCTATACTTAATATAAAATGATGATTGAAACCATAAATGGCATAGAATAAGTGATGCAGATTTGACTTCACATTGGAGACCGAAATGGGATGTGGGTCGTGTGTGGGTGTTGACGATTGAAAAGGCATAGGTGGAATAAATTGAATGATGATGAAGTAGCTAGGAAGGAGAGGTTAAAAAATAAACAAGTACATCCAACATCGGGTGATAATAAACAGCTCAAACTTGAAGCTATCAACTGTTGCGGGAATTTCATCATTCATGAAAAACAACATGCATTCTGTCTCAAAATCTGATGGCAAGCCTCAAAATTTGTGGTATGTCGTCTTCATCCCTGAAACTTCCTCCTCGAGGTGTAGATTGAATACTTTCGTGAAGTTCTCTCCCACAAGTGCCAGCACTGGAAACAGATATAACCTTTCGGGAGAGACACTCGAGGCACCATCTTTGCATGCTTGAACGAAGTTGTGTTGCTCCTGGTAAGCTTGAAGAAAACAAACCGCTGCTTGCTAATAATATGATCTTGTACTCTGCTGGAAAGCTGATCTGTTAGGTGGCCTTTGACTGGTTTAGCCATCTCAAATACTTGGCCTTTTCTTGTTTGTATCGTTTCAATTCTTTAACAGCAGCAAGCAGAAGATGTAGCAGGACCGGTGCAAAGAAAGGCTGCAAGGTGCCCAAAAGGCATAAATTTTTACAAGTTCATTCAAAATGGAAATCAGTAGACACTAAAATCTCTCATCACTTGCTTACAGGAATTAAAACTGATGAATCTAACTAATTATCACCAGAAAGAATTTAAATACAACCAAGGTATATACATCGTGTGTAAATTTACTTCAAAAAACTGGGATGGGAGTCGTTGAAGATAGATTGTCTTCAATTGCTTAGCAAAGAGCAGGCCTAAAGACCTACGGTTTAATGAACAGCATTTATTTTTATGGATTACAATAAAATGGAACATACGTAATAAAAGATGATGATGACAAAAATGATGATTACGATAAATTTGAAAAAGCAGCAGTTACTGTGAAATGTCACAATAATGAAGGCATGCTCTAGCGAACAGCCATGAACATCCGAGATTTGTGTTACTGACCATATAAATGGCAAAGTAGTGCTCTAGGGAAGAATAGCTAAGTGACATGATAGATGGATGAAAAAATGCATCCTCTGCCAATGTCCTGGCCTCACGAGAAGTCGCTGTCAAAACATCAGAGTTAGCCACTGAATTTTGAAAGGAAACAAGAAATGGTCCAGCTATGGTACAACTAAACTATGGGAAAACCATACCAGCTGAATCATCATATAAGCCGTTAGCGGTGTTGTTTTGTGCTACTTCCGCAGCTTCAAGAGATAACTTTATCTGCATAAGAGGAGACAAGATACTCCAACAAAAACTGATTAGTGGATAGCTCGTTACCAAATGGCAAAGGAAACAAAACCAAAAGCAAAAGCAAAATAAAGTAAAATTGGCATTATACCCTGAGCACTACTAGGAGTAGATGTGTTTTTACTTTCAAAAGAACCATGTCAACTTTCCTCAAAAAAAATAAAGAACCATGTCAACATGTACAACTTAACCTAGAAAATCTGTATACAAACGAAGTTACTTACTTTTATAAAATAAAGGATTATTTTAACCTACATCCTTAACAGGAAACCATTGCAAAATACATAAGAGGACTTCTTCATAGAAATGGTACCTAATGAATAATTTATTATTTACAGTAAAGCTTCCGTATTCTGTCCAAGGCAACACCAGGATTTGGGAGTGTGTAAAATCAATAAGAAGGCTCAATTTTGAGCTTCTGAATAAAGGGAATCTGGATCAGGCTGTTGACACGGATTATTTGGCTATAATACCTTAACTAAGAATTTCATAATGTCACCTACTATTAGTTTCTCTATTATAATGGGTTATTCCCGGTCCTCAGCCCTAATCAGAGTTTAGCTGAAGACTTCTCTATGAGATTGAGTTTGGTTTCATGTGATAATGATTAGACACTTACCAAGCCTATTGCTCAACATTATAACCTAATATTCAATAATATTTTTTAACGGGTTCCCGGAATTTGGGTCATAATGTCCACATAGACATCTTGTTCTGATACCACTGTTGAATTAAATTCGGCTCCATCCCAAAATGACCAACTACTCAGGATATAATATAATAATGCAATATCACAAGTTTTAAACTTTTAAAAGACTCTTCATAAGACCATTGCACCACGGCCTATATGACCTATTAATGCAACTATAGGTCATTCCTTTCCTACAACATGACACTAAGAACTGACCTGCTTGCCAATCTCATCCATGACAATCATCCTGGGAAGTGATTGAACCTGCACGGTTACTCCAGGCATTAGAAAAATTTGGAAAACAAGATCACCTCATAATGTTCAACAAATGAGATCCACTATCATATTTATTTTAGTAAAAGAAGCTAAAAAGATGTTGAAATTATGGAATATACCAAGCTAGAAAGAGATCGAAGGGTAGATGCACTGGAAAGAAGATTAAACTCTGTAAGCTGTCGAAACAAGGTATCTAATTCCCTACAAACATTAAAAGAAAGATTAGATGAGCAGTTCTATCTTTTGTAATATCTAGAACGCGGAAGATATACTATGCTTTAGCACAACTGTCTACAAGAGACGATTATTCAGTGTTCAAGGAGAATAGGGCAAGAGAAGCACAGATATTTGCTGCTACTTGAGCATACATTTGGTAACACCTAGTACCTTGTGACACAAACCTCTCCCTTGTGAACATGTAAAGTGCATTGGGTGGGCACCAGGTCGGTTTTTCCAGGTAACATGACCCGACCCAAACCAAAAAATTCGGGTTTGGGGTCCCAAATTCAACCCACTGGTTGTGGATGGGTTAAAGAATGCAAACTCGAAGGCAGGTGGGGTCAGGTTCGGGTAACCCCACAAGGTTTTATACCTATTTTACTCTTTAAATAATTCTTAAACACAAAAGAGTCTTATGTCGGGTTTGGGCAGGTCGGCTTGGATTTAGACAAAAAACGTCGGGGTCCGTACGGTTTCGGGTTGGGAAACTAAGAGATTGGTTAAGGTTCTGGGCAGGTTTTTGAAACCTGTTCAGGTTTCTTGCAGTGTCAGATTTCAGGTTTGGCATGTCGGGTCGGGTTCAGGTTTTCAAAAACTCAACCCAAATCCGACCTATGCCCACCCCTATCCAGATGACCCACCCTTCTCAAAATGCACTAGCGGTTTCATTTACTCTGTTTCATTAATCTACCGGTCAGAGGAAAACACTAAAATGAAGTGTCTAACCGATATCAATAAATCAGTTGTGATTACGAATAGTAATAGGCAATTATAAGATAGAACTATACAAGAAGAATGGAGATGCTGGCCAAACAACTGCATTGTCCCAACAACTCTAGTCTGAACCAACTCTTTTACTTGCACAGTTAAAGAGTTGGTTCACCCAGACGATCTAGTGTTTCTACTGATATAAAACAGGACAACATGTGAAAACTAGCACATTGAGAACTGTAGTCTGAGTCCACAGATAGCTGTTCAACTTAAGCAATAAAATAAAGGGTGCACCATCATCACTCTACAACAGAACTTGATGATGGGTAAAATATAATATAATGAGACAGTCGCACATCTGAAGTAAATGACCAAAACGTCATGAGCAGTGAAGGGCACCCAAACCCCTAAGAGAAGTCAAACTAATTAAACTGCTAAGTACTTCAGCCACATTCTATATGTTGCTCTTTAGCCTCACAACAGAACTTGATGACGGGTAAAATATAATATAACGAGACAGTCGCACATCTGAAGTAAAAACGACATGAGCAGTCAAGTGCACCCAACCCATAAGAGAAGTCAAACTAATTAAACTACTAAGTACTTCAGCCACATTCTATCTGTTGTTCTTTAGCCTCCCTAATGCTACATGGTAGACTTTGCTAGCTTCTACAAGGGAAAATGTGAACACCTCAACTTCCTGATACTCGGAAGAAAAACACAGAAAACCAAAAAATAAATTTTAGAAGCACGTGCCATTTCTAGCTTACCATTCAGCAAAGCCTCTTTCACTGGGCAAGAAGTTAGAAATACCAAGTTGTGACTCATAAAGATGACTGGATTGCAGTCCAAATAGTTGGCGAATTTGCCCTACTAAGACGTGGAAGACCTTCAGAAGTTCCTGATCAAGTTATTCATAAAATTTTCCAATTAGTAAACAATTCCTAATTTACATAAACAGTTTTTCAGCCAAAAGTTACACTAACCATCAGAACTGTGCCTTTTGACATCATTTTTTTTTTTTTTTTTTTTGAACGGCGATTAGAAATTCCAATAAATTTCAATGCTACCACAGAGACTCAAACCCAAGACCTCCCGTACCAATAAATTCCATGGGACCACTGAGCTACTGCCCAAGTTCCCCGTGCCTTTTGACATCATATTAAGCAAAAACAAACAATCCCGAGAGGATATTCTATGTAGGACTCCAAATACTAATTCCACCTCTCAGAACTGATCTAACATAAGTGATGTTGCTTGGTAGCCTGCATGCTCATATGTCCCACCACAACTTCTACTTTGAGGAGCATGGATACTTACTTCACGTGGAAATGCATGTCTGACATGAAAAGTATCTTCATATGTCGTATTACAAGTCGGAGGATTCCACACAACAACCCCTCCCCACATCTATAAAACACGAGTTTTAATTAGAACAGCACCACAAACTTAAATAGAAAAATACTGCAAACTAGATGCAAAGAGCTTTACTACTCACAGGCGATATAAAGCCATTAGTTGAAGAAACCTTTCCATCTGGAAGTCTTACAATCAGTGGACATTCCTTTAGAGATGGTATGTATCTGATGATGCACAAGGAGAAGTAATGAAGAAATTAATGCTATCAAAATAATGTAACTATTTAGGTTATATAGTTTTTAAAATTTTATTGGAGACATTATTCATGATGAGAATATATAGCTATTTATATTTCTATATATAACTAGCAGGTAAAATATTATACACCACAAAGTTCAGAAGTTTGGAGCGGCCAGCAGCTGCTGTAGATGTATCCAAGTGCCACTCATTTGAATTCACCTAGTAAATAACTCCAAAAAATAAAGAAAAAGAATCAATATGCACATATTAGGCAACTTTGTAGCATCAAACTCCCTGTCTTTCTAATAAATAAGTACAGTTGGAGTAAAAAAATTTGGATGAATATGCCATGCTAAATGAAATATAATCATGCAGGACAAAAATAATACCATCCATCTTCAGAATAACCTGAGCATTGAGATCCTACAAATATATTACTGCATGCTTAAATCTCATGTAGATCAGAGTGAAAATGATATACTAATTGAAATAGAGTCTTGCAGTAAGCCTTGCAAAATGAATCAAACCGAATCATAGATCAGAGTGGAATTAAAGAAAAGGTGACCTGGATAATCAAAGGCATACTTATAAAGGGAACGCTAGAGAAATGTATGCCATTTACTCGCCAGTGACATTTTTTAGAGCATACATCTTACAGAACTATTAACTCTTCTTAGTCCCCAAGAGTACCATTTTCTGTTTATAACACTCAAGTGCAGCATCCCAATAGCTAATAGTTTTCGGTTGGGTTGTCAAAGGAGGAAAAGACTGAAAAGCAATGGCAGGAATTTTCTTAGATGAAGCACTTTTTCCTGCAAGTGAGAATGGTGCTACCTGCATGCTTTTTTCTCAAGTATCCTCTGTAGTGCCATTTAGACACACCTTTTTCAAATATCTGACTTTCTGTTTGTTTGCCATGGCTATAGCAGTTTAAGTTTGGCAAGTCCTCAACGGGATTTGTGAGCTACTTGATCTTTCAGAAGCCAAGGGAGACAATTCCATGGATTCATCAGCTTTCTCATCAAGTGTTCTTGGTATGGCATGCAAGAACTAGACTACTGCTGCTTCCAGACTCATTTCTCAGGTGAGGCTGGACTTGGCATGTAAGGAGATTGATATTAGCAGCAGTTCACAAGATATTCCCAGCAGGTCAGAATACAGTGGCGCAACAATGAAACATGTTCTCTTCACCCACAGCAATACACCATGTTTTAGAGACCCCAATGAAGAGATTTTTTTGTTGCTGGCCAGTCTGTTCCTTTGATTTAAAGAAAAAAACCATGGGTTATATCCTCAATGCCATTGATCAGAATGGAAAAGGAAGATTCATAACCAAACAAACAGTGTAACTAATAAAAGAACCATGCCATGGTTTGGTTGGGTCAGACAGTTCCACATTATGAGATTAGCAACTCCAGCTGTTTGATTGTTCAAAGTGGGACACTACTATTAGAATAAATTCAAAAATAAATGCATTACTTAATTATTGTGAATAGGAGACACTTTTTGACTCATGCACATTTTATACTTCAATGAAAACTGTTGCTATCAACCAATTGAGAGACATTGTTTAATACACGAGAACGACACACGGCAAAAACACTTGCATCTTTTAATGTCTAAAAGTTTTTATAAGCATTAAAAGAAGTATTTAAAGATACCGTTTGGTTGGTATACATTTCAATTACATTTTCTTTCTCCTATGGAAACATGGATATGACATTGTTACTCATAGCATTTACTTGGAAGAGACCTCAAAGAGAGAGCATTGATTCTTTCTAACAAGACATCCACTTTAGATATAAAGATGCCATATTAGTTGCATGGTAAAGAAAGTCATTAATAAAATATTTGAAAGTAATTAAAACGATAGGCTAGCTTAAGAAGTCAAAAAACATACAAAGAAGGGAAGATCTTTCACACTCAAGACATTGCTAGACAAGTCCTCGTTCCAATAAGAAAATGCAGACGTTGGAGTATGGTATAAAACCTGCTCATTAGTATCACTGGTATCAGCAATGAGCAACAATACAAATGGGGCTTAAAATAAAGAAATAACGTGTAAATATGTGGGGAAGTACAGAACAGGCTACCTGACTTTCAACAGATATGTTTGCTATAGGTGACAAGGCCTCGACAATAGGGGCCAATAGTGCCTCGTGTATTCTGTTAAAATTCCTGGTAATAATAATGGGGCCAAAAAGATATTGAAACATCAGGTATTCGTGCTTTTCAGCTTAGGCATCAAATTAAAAGCAAAATAACCTACATAAAGCCGCTGTCTGTGGTTTTTCATCAAACAAAGGGAGGTAAAAAAGCAATAAATGCCTAATAACCATGAAATGAGAGAAAAAACAACCGGGATCAGTTTACCAGTCGTATAGCCAATCATTCGGATCAGAATGTAGCAAGTTGAACGATAGAACAACACTTCCATCTGCTCCCACCGGGATGAACTCCCCTTTACCTTTTACCGACCCACCATTCATAAAAATATCCACAAAGACCTGGGTAGCCATAGAGATCGCCTCCGCTTCAGTGACTTTGCCCGAGATCCAAGAATGACGATATTTTCCGACAACGACTTTAACCTCTTCTTCTCTATTCACCACGACAGCAGTATAGACCTTTCGTACACAACCAGGACAACTTAAAGCTCCTCTCAGAATCTCGTCAACGGCTACATCATCCTCCAAATTCTGACCCAACGTCGATAACCCCACCGCACCGCACCGCCACTCGCAGGAAATTTTCGAGCTTCCGCTCCGAAAACAACCGTTTCCCGATTCAACCGTCACGGAAACAGAAAACACGAGATCACTCGATGCACTTTGGCGTATTTGCTCGGATATTGAGACTTCAAAATCTCTAGCGCGAGCTCCATCAAGTTCCCCGCCAAAACCCAAAAGGACCACTTGGAACTGATAGGGGAAAGAGAGACCGTTCGACTCGAGACCATCGTTCAAGGAGTCAATGGCCGCAAATGGAAGAGGAGAGCGATAAATTTCAGTGGATTTGAGAAGAAATGGAAGCCCTGAAAGGTGATTAAATTGAGGATGAGCAGAACACAGCAAAACAATATACCAACGATCAGAAACCAATAGTGCACGGCTTCAATTTTTCTTTACCTAAGATGAAGGAGAAGAGTGCGGTTAGAGATAGAATCATCCGCTTCTTTCCTGGCTTCGCCTTCCGAATGTTGCTCCCATCATCGGAGGCTCCAGTAGCCTCCGGCGAGTTATGGCTCCCGGCCACCGGCGCGGAGGAGATTTCCGCCATTGCTCCGAGTTGGGCAATCGAACAGAGATCCGCGGACTAAGAATGAAATTTTTTAAAATATAGGAAGATTTATCTGAACTGAAGAAAACAGTCATCAATGCCGTCTTAGCTCAGCTGGTAGAGCGCATGGCTTTTAACCATGTGGTCGTGGGTTCGATTCCCACAGACGGCGTATTTAAACCGTTTTTCAAGCTTTTGTTATTTTTTGAATTTAAATAAAAGTTTATAAAAGCTTGAGCCACCTTTGTTGAACTTAGTTCTATACAATGGGAGTTACTTTTGTACTCACTTCTCTCAAAAGGAAGGTAGAAAACCAACAAAAAATAAAATAAGGTAAAGGATAACCTCATCTTGCTTTACTAGATCTAATATCCACTATAAATAAATGAAAAGATAAATTTAATGATCTTCTTCTGAAATTAACTGTTTCCAGTAATAAAATTTGTATGATATCAATCTGGTTAAACCAAGATTGGGTTCTATAGCAAGTTATGTATAATATAATATAAATCAAAATTACATTTTTAGTTATTTAATTTAGTATTTTAAGAAATAACTGAACCTAAAACATTGATTTAATTAATGCCCTGCAAATACGTTTATACTTCATATCGATGTCCAATTTTTTGTTTATCATATTTATTATTAGGCATTATCCAACATTGGGCGATTTTTACTCTTGAGACAGACGAGCCGATGTTCCCGGAAGTGAAACGCCATATCCAGCCCGTGACTCTGTCAGCATTCTCTTTCAGTAATTCCTCGTCTGCTAATCCCTCCTCTGTTTATGGAAATGAATGCCCTCTGCTCCTCTCCCACCTTAAAAAATCCGCCGGGAACTTTCCCGTCGTCTCCGTCTCTTCAAGGGAACCGTCCTCGAGTCTCTCCTCTTCTTTCCAGCGAGTCTCGGAAAGTATCCTTTTGCGAAAGACCTCCGCTGAGAAGAAATTGTAAGTTAACCTTATCCGAGTCTTATCTTCGTGTAGTGAGCTCTATATCTTATGGGTTCTGGTGGGTTGCAATAATTTTAGCTGCTTTTTATGTCATTGGTGCCTGCTGGGATGAGCTATGAGCATTGAGATGATGTCGTGGAGGCAAATATTTATGGGTTCGACGGATTTGTTATTACCTGGTAGAGAAGATGATAACGTTTGCGATCTCAGCTTGTAAGAATGACGAGAGTTTGAATATGAATATCCCTGCATATGTTTTCGTGAATAGTGAGGTAGTCGTGAATATTTGATCCATGTGTTTCGATAATTATGATTTTGAAACATTCCTAATTGTTGGGGTTTGGACGCGGTATAGGCCGAATGAATGTCTTTCGGCTCGGAAGTTCTGTGCTTTCCTTTGCTCCATAAGCCAGTCTACTGCTAGATGTCATGTACACTCGTGTATAATTTAACAGTTCTTTTATCTGTGCTTATGAGAAGCTGGATCAAGATTTCGGTGTTTGTTGAAAACTATGCAATTTGGTCTTGAGAACTACCTTTGGAAACTCAAATATTTTCCTGACTTGGTCTGTTAGTTAGGTCATTGTCATGCTCCTGAGTGTCCTTCTGATAATGAACTGTAAAATAAGTTGGAGTGGTTGTGAACCACTTAAAAATGTAAAAAAATCGACTTATAACAGCACTTTGTAGTCTGGTTTCTCAACATCGTATGCAGCGTTCCCCCATCTCTGGTATTTGCTGCTCCTTACATAGCAGAGAAGAGGTGGGGTGATTCCTGTTTCTATCCAATTTGGAAATTTAGTAATAAGGTTGGGCTATAAGCTCAAGGAGTTCGTAATGTGAAGCCAAATATAAGTCCTTTTGGTGTAGTTCGTCATGATAAGTACATAAGAAGATTATTTGGACAGATTATGAATAAAAAGGTGTAAAGTTGTTTATCCTGCTTAAGTGTTTTGTTGTTTTTCTAATGCTGAGACTGTTCTCATACAAGGCTAACAGATGTTGATGATCTTATAGCTGAACATACACTTCTCATGTCTTTACTAGTCTCAAAAGTCCAAGTCTGCTCATTAGAATTTCTGGGTTCACCTTGTTTATGAATGCAAATTATAATACATATTGAAGGCGACCATCAACATCACGCTCATTGTTCCTCACAAGTTCTGTATTTATGTGAAGGTGTGCTAGCATCAACTGTTCAACTTGACCCATCACTTAAGGTGAAGGTAAGAGATGTTTTTGTATCTTTTGGAAAAATTAGCTGACATATCCTGAAATATATTAAGAAGAAATATTTCTCCTCAACGATTACCAATTATTAACAGGCATAGATCTATGTCTTCCTGTTCCTAATGTCAAATAATTCCTGGATATTCATGTTTGTTCTTTTATTCCAAACAGAGTAAGGCTGTGGATCTGGCTAATGAGCTGAAAGGAACTTCCATATTTCTTGTTGGTATGTGAAGAGGTTAGTTGGTGATCTTTTAACACTTTTCAGCCTTTTCTGGTTAAGAAACCTGTAGACTCTTTCTTGCAGGGATGAATGGCAGCATGAAAGCAAGCTTAGGAGAACTCTTAGCAGATGTCTTAAGATATTACTACTTTGACAGGTTATATTGGAAAACAGTTGCACATCCTTTTATAGGTTTGTCCATGGGTATCAGTCTTTTTTTAATATGCATAAGATCTGAGGTTTGTTTTACATGTGTAAACAGTGATAGTTTGGTTGTTCAAGCTGTTGGGGGTGAATCTGCTGTTAAGCCTCTGGAGGAGAATAATGAAAAGGAACTTCGGAGTTCTGAGGTGAATTATTGTTCTAATAATTTGGTTGGATATACTTTGCTTTCTTCTGCCACTAAATGCGTCGGTTTCTTTAAATATCATGGTAGACAGAAGCTCTAAAACAATTGTCGTCAATGGGTCGTCTGGTGGTTTGTGCTGGAGATGGTGCTGTTCTGAGCTCAAGAAATTTGTTAGTAGCCCAAAATTTTCATTCTTCCAATTTTACGGGGTTTCATGTGAGCACCTATCTTTTATATGATGCCTCTGCTGTCCTCTTTATAGGGCTTATTTGAGACATGGCATTTCAGTTTGGATAGATGTGCCTCTAGAGATTCTTGCCAAGGAAGCCATGGAAAGAGGGAAATACAGTCCTTTTACATGGCCTATCTCGACATCTGACTCTTTTCCTGAGGTAAATTATCGCTTTCTTCATTCAGATAACTCGTGAGTATTTTTTATTTTCAAAAATACATTCCTGGCAATTCTGGCCACGTTTCTATTTCATGAAATCAATGATGAAGTTGAATCTGTAGTGATAAAGACGTTGTTGCATTATTTCCCGAGTAAATAAACCAAAGAACGTAAAAGATTTATTGCTTGATGAAGTCTTAGTCCAGAGTCTTTTCGAGTTATTACATTTAAACGCCAGCTATTATCAATGAGAATGCAGACATTCAACGTTCTGGGTCTCTCTCCTCCTATGATTTGCTTCTTGGCAGGTTTTGGAAAAGCTGAGCAAGCATTATGAGGAACTGAAAGACGGATATGCAACTGCTGATGCCAGAGTTAATCTCCAAAGTAAACTATCCAGTTCAGCTGTTAAAAAAAAACTCTTTTGCTTTGGAAGATTCTCGTTTTTCAAAATCTTACTGTTTCCTTCTATCCTTATTGCAGATGTAGCTTCTGCAAAAGGTTATGAAGACGTCGAAGTTGTGACTACCGAAGACATGGCAATGGAGGTAAGAAAACATCTAGAGAAATTCATGTACAAGGAAAAGGCACTTTGAATTATATATCCTGTCTTTCCCAACTAAGGCGGTTCTCTTGTTTTGACAATAACCGTCAGACATTGAAGGAGATAGAAAAACTAACTAGAGTGAAAAAGATGATGGAAGCAGCAGCAAGGCCGTTTTAGGTAGCAGACTGTACAATTTCATGGTTGAACAGCATTTAGCCCGAGCAAAGCTTTTCAAGAGCCATGTTCTCATCCCCGCCAACAAGTTCCAAGGTTGTTCTCACCGCATCTTCAGGGAATCCCATCTCTATCAACTTTTGCACCTGTAGAAAGCAGCAGAGTGAAGATTGTGGAGCTTTCACTTTTGTCTATAGCAAACCCAAACAAGGAAAAAATCTCTTTGATTCCTGTAAAATGACCTCTATTTGGACAGAAAATCCTCGTAGAGTGTCATAACAACAAATGATAAATAAATACCTTCTCTTCATTTCCAACTGAATTCCTCTTTGCAAATGACTCAGTCCAATAGCAAGCCGTTCGGTAAAATGTCGGATAGTCACTCAAGTACTAGAACAGCCAAATATAAATGGAAGTTAGTCGTGGTATCAAACAGTTGTGCAAGTAGATAGCAAAAGAGTGGGTATCGAACCTGTCTGGCAACCACTGCATCCTGAGGGTCATCAGGTTCAGGAGAAGAAAGTAATGCTTGCAGCGAGACCAATGCAGTTTTCAGGGTGAGTGCAGGGCTCCACTGATCTTTCAAAATGTCCAAGCAAATTGCCCCATTCTGACTGCTAATGTTGGGATGCCTTCCACAGAGAAAGTAATGAAAATTGCAATAAAAAATCAAGGACAATGCCAATGAACACAAGAACTGGGGCCATACACGCCATTCCACTGAATGAGATAATGCAGGGTGATGCACAATGCAAAAAGCCCCAAAACAAAGCAATTAAGATTAAATAAACATGAACAGGCACAGCATGGAGAAGAAGGTTACTTATATAGAACTATTAAACAAATACTGACTGGGTCTAACAAAAAGCTGCTAAGCCTTGTAAGTCCAAAACCAAGAATGACCACTGGGAAGTTTACACATTCCTCTTCATAGGTAAGAGGTGTCTGAACTATAAATCGGTTCATCGGATAGATAGGAATGCATCAAATCCAAACAAATGCATATTATGAAATGAAAATCAAAGTACAGAAGTTTGGAAAATTAGTTTATATAAGTGAATCGGATTCCATTGAAGTTAATTAAGGCATGTTTTCACTATACAGAAGGCACCGCCATTTCCATATTTTCAGATAAAAAGAAACAACTAGTGTCCTAATTGCTTTGAATAATGTATTCAACATATCTCCCAACAGCTTATAAACACAACTACCCAGCAGTAAAATCAGAGAAAAACTCTCCAGTATATTGTGTAAGAGCTTTTAACCTAAAACAATCTGCGGGAAAAGTTTGAAATATGCCTATAAAATCAAGTTCCAATATTAAACCTGAACAAGAAACCATCGGAGCAACATACCCAAATTGTTTAAAAGCAAAACAACAATGATTCAAACATATCAATTGGTATGTTACAATAAACTTCCTGAAAAATCATATAACATAGATGCTCTAAAGGAAACCATTGGAGTAATAAAAGAGTCTGAGATGGCAAAAAGCTATAAGTAATACTGGAACTAGATGGTGCAGATATTGTGAAGGACGCTGGACGATAAGAGGGATGATAAATTCAACATAGCAGATCCATGCATTGATTTTGAACTATTTGGAGAGGCCCAGCAGAACAGTAAAATGTGATAAAAAAAAAAAAAGAACATTTGCATGCAGAAAACCGATAATCCATTGAGCTTCATGAATTGACACCCACACACAAACACACAAAAAAAAAAGGACTGTAAGCCAGGACATGCACATTGCGTATATATAATCATACCAAACTTTTGTCATAAACTGCATCTTAGGAGGCTCAAAGGGATATCCATCTGCAAATTAGAGTAAACAAGTCATCAGTAAAGGAATTGATACCTTCAACCCTGCTCAGAGAAATTTGGGTAGGTGAGACACAAACCAGAAAAGGAAAATGAAGATCTATAAACCTACTCGAAGAAACTGCTACCAACCCAGGCATGCACAAGAAAATAAAACAATTCCATTCGAACACAATTCACTTTTATCCACTTTATTACAAAAAAACAGAATTGTTCATCAGTGTGTCCCTTAGAGACCCAGAATTACGTTTGATTGATGAATCGATCAGAGCATCTGACACATACAGGGTTAACCCATTGAAAAACACAAGCATCTGTTACCCGGCAGTCTGATGTCAATAAGAAAAGTCCCGCCTTCATAGGGAGTTCCAATAGGACCAGCAATGGTTCCCTGGAGATGCGAAAGATCGTTCCCATTGAGCGTTATGCTGACTCCGGAGACAGCCTTGTTCCGATCGCTACACTCCACCAATTCCTTCTGAACTCGCGACGCATCCAGCATTTCGAAGCGATATTTTCCCCCAAAGCTAATGCCCGGTAATCCTGCCACAGGAAGGGGAGGGGGGAATAAAAGGTGACAGAAAGCAAAGACCCAAAGAGAGCAAACCCCTAAAGAGAGAAAAGGAAAGGCAGAGAAAGCCCTATTACGGAGAGAACAAGAAAAAGAAGCTGCATTAAGGGGATTGAGGGATTCTTTTCTTCCCCCTCTCTCGGCCGCTTTTGGCCTTCCTCCCCTCTCTGGGACGGTAAAAGGAAGACAGAGAATCCGCACTCCTTGGTGCAAAACGAAAAGAGGTGAACAAATAGCATAAAAAGACAAGGATAAACGGAGACGCGGCGTGCTCTTTTCAGTGCCGTTACATCGATGCATACCTCTTAAGCCCAGAGCGAGTTGCAGCACTGAAACCCCAACAGAGACACTCGGCCAACCAACCAGCCAACCAGCCAACCAAAGGGCTCAGTCAGTCGAGCAACTACCACAATTTGAGAGCTTCGAACGTGAAACTATTTATTGTGGTGGTGGACTCCACCTTGGTTGAGATGGAAGGAAGGAAAACCCCTTTCTTTTCTCGGAGTGGTGGAGGCGAAGAGCATCTGCGCCACGATTGGCACTGGCAAATTGGCAATGTCTAATGATCAAAATCAGGAGTTTAGAGATGACCACAATTTTGCTACCTTCGACGGCTCTAAATGTCGTGACAGTCACATCTACGGGATCCTCCTCTCATCCTCAAAACTGATCATGTTTAAGAAAAGAAAAGAAAAATTAAAGAAATATAGAAATCTTTATAAAATCCCTTTTTCATGGGAATTTGAAATCTGAAAGAATTTCAAATACCTTCATTGTGAATTTGTGTGTCGATAATTATTAAATAGTTTATATATATATATATATATATATATATATATATATTTTTTTTTTTTAATCTCCCACAAATTAGTAAATTCATGAGCATGGGCCTATTTTCATAATTTTAAAGGCAAATTTTATTGTGTTAAAAAAAAAAGAATTCCATTTCTCCGTCGTGCCGGTGAAGGGTGGCGCCGCCACCCCTCGTCCCCGGAGATAGCAGAGTCACATGCATAATATTAATGACCTCAACTTGGACAGTAAAACGGAGAAGAAAAAAATACTTCTTATTTAGTTTTATAGTACAAAATGGCCACATTATATATATACATATATATATATATATACCAAACAAAAGAAATAAATAAAATAAAATGAAATAAAATAAACAGGAAAAATAATAAAATAAAATGGTGACTCTCGAAACCTTTATCGGAAAAGCAAAACGGGTAGTTGAATTGAAAGTAAGGGAGCTGGGAGCCCCTTTGATGGTTGAATTGAAGACGACGACTGAAGTTATATTTGTGTATTTCAAGAGAATATATCCAAACCTGCCATCCAGGCTCCAGCCATGAAATATTGTAATGTAACGAATTGGATTCAACCAACCCATATGGAATAAGTTTATTTTTATATTTTTTTTTAAAAAAAAAAAAAATAATAATATAGGAATAAGGAAAAAAAAAAAAAAAAAAAAGTGGACACGACGCTTGCTCTCTTTGATTGATTGCACATGTCAGTCCAACTTACCTCCCTTCCCTTCTCTTTTGTGGTCCTAGCATCCGCGAATAAACCGGTAGTACGAGACACGTACGGAAAGAAAACTCGTGCACTAATGAATTACAAAGAAATATAAAAATATTATCAAATCAGTGCAGTGCTTTAAAACCCGAACCGAACCACCAGGTCCGACCCGGTTGAACCAGAATCGGAGGCCTGTCCGATTCTTATTTGACTTCGACCCGGTTGTCTTTTTTTCTGTGGAAATATTATATTATACATATATAACGTATAGAATATAATATTCAATAGTTGAAATCAAATACTTGCCCCTTATATTGGCTCGTATTTTTAACATAGATAATATTTTTTAAAAATTACTTTTTCTAATTAATTCCTCTAACTCGGTGAAAAATATTTTATTATAAATTTTCGTTCCGTAATGATGAGGGTCCCGATGCGTTAAAACCAAGCCAACATCCGATCGGAGAGCCGCCCGATCTTGACTTCATCATCGTCTTGCATTCTATAAAAAAATGTATAATTAATTATTTATTAATTACCGAGGAAAAAAAGTATCGGGGTATTCGGTGAAAAAATTGGGGGTAATTCCGGCAATATATCTTTTCCGTCGCCTCCTCAACTTGACATCCCCGAGGCTATGTCTGAAAAACGCAAAGCTCGCCACGTGATCCATAACACGTCATCATACACGTGTCAACCTCTGAGAGAAGTGCACTCCTGTGGCAAAGCAGAACCGGGAATGCGATTATACGAAGTTATACCAAAGCCGTAAGCTCGTCATCCACAGTTCCTTCGCGTGCCCCGCTGTCGCGCCACGGACGACTTCTCTTGTCCTCTCGCGAGACTACGTAGCCCGCAGAAGAAGAGAAAAAAAAAAAAAAAAAAAAAAAGAGGAGACTGTAAAAAGTAAAAAGCCGCCCAGGCGTCTTTCCTCGGGTCCCACGTTCACCCGTACGCGAACCACGTTGCTGAATAGCAGGAGCCGGGGAATCATTTAAACTCCATTAATACCCTTATAAAAATTTAACAATGTCGCTGCACTGAATCGCGCTTTTCTGATAAAGGGAAGGACAGATTCGATATAACATATTACAGCGGGACTGTCATTTAAAATAATAATTTCGTGTTTCGTAACGACGATAGAGAGAGAGAGAGAAGAAAATTTGAGAAGCAAACAAATGTGGCACGCTGTTTTTACGAAATTACTAGAAATGTGGGGTATAAATGGGGAGGAGAGAGAGATGGGGAGAGATGGATTGCCACGAACCTCCAACGGTGGTGGAAGTAGAGGAGGGAGACGAGAGAGAGGAAGACGAATAGAATTATTGTTTTGGGGTTTTTTCTCTTCGGAATTTGGTTGGTGATCGGTGGAGATACCGATTGAATTTTGGGAAAGAATGGATGAACGATCGGCGGTGATTTTTCAATCGGTTTATCCGATCGGTTGTTTGAGAGGTGTGCCATGTGATCGGATTGTTGGGTTTTGGTCTGATTCTTTGAGATACGCTGATCGGTTGTTGGATTTTTGTTCAAGTTTTCCTCGGTTTATCTGGTTTTGATGCTGAGTTTCGGATTCGGAGTTTGTGAATGAATTTTTTCGATTTTTGAGGACTTTTCCGGGGTTTTACTGGGGCTTTTGGCGTCGACCTTTCTTTCTGTTAGTTTTTGGGTGAATGTGTGGCGTGGAAGGAACTTAAAGCGTGTTTCTGATTTTTGTTTTTTTTTTCTTTTTCCACTGGTGGGTTGTTGTTAATGATCGGTTTGGGAGATGATTGGGTTTAGGGGATGTTCTTTAAGCACGTCTGTCGTCGTTGTGAATGCTTGATGGGTTTTGAGGTTGATTGGGTACTTCAGTTTTAATTTTATTTTAATTTTTGCGTTAAATTTAATGTTCTTCACGTTACTCTTTTTTCTCCCCTTTGGTTGCCGGGTGCGATTTATCCGGTTTAGCAAAAAATTTTCAACTCATATTTTGTTTAAAAAGATTTCGGTCTTTTTATACATGGCGTTTTCTATTGATTGTTTCAGCTTCTCCTTAAGATTCATAATTTGATTACTATTTGTTGTCTGGGTTATTGCGAATGGGAACGAGGGGTACTTGTTTTCCTTTAAAGACGAATGCTTTACCCCGTGAATTTTAATTTTTTTCCAAATGTCTATTTCCTCCCATCAATTTGTTTTTACTTTGGCTACTGGTACATCAGAACGAAATTCTAGCAATTTGTGATAACTGTGTCGTATATTTTATTCGTGTCGATTGATTCCTTATAAAAGTGTTCATGCTTTCTTCTACGCCTGGTGTTTTGATTTTTCTCGGTTATTTGTTATTTTCCCGGTGTTTTCCCTCGTTCATCCTTTTCTGGCAAAAGTTGGAAAAAGAGCACGGCCCTTTTTCTACGTTTCATTTGTTTCTGAATAATGGTTTCATTTAGGATTCTTCACAGAACGTATAACGTAATGCAGTTCTCGTCTTTGGTGGGGCAATGGGGAGATCATCTTACCTTCGTTAGTCAAGTTTTAGAAAACAGAACCGCAGTTTCTGTAACTGCATCTCTGAGTCTATCTCTTCCATATTAATTGATTGGTCTCATTTTCTTCTCAGCTCTTCGTGGCTTATGCATCGACTGTTGGAGCGGGAGCATTTCAGCTGTTCCTTGTCAGCCACTTCGAAACAGAAATAATGTTTATCTGATGTTTTACATATAGCTGCTAGGGGGGTGTCTGCGCAAAGTGATAAGGGATTGCCAGTAGAAACAATAGCATGACTTGGTATA
Source organism: Aristolochia fimbriata (assembly GCA_019845555.1). Taxonomy (NCBI): domain Eukaryota; kingdom Viridiplantae; phylum Streptophyta; class Magnoliopsida; order Piperales; family Aristolochiaceae; genus Aristolochia; species Aristolochia fimbriata. The sequence goes on from CM034081.1 coordinate 5,456,486, forward strand.
CAAATTCTAGTAGTTAGTGTAGTGATAGGGGAAGTTTCAAAAAAATAGTGGAAGTATTCTTTGTTTAGATCCTCCATTAGATTCGAGCTGCAGTTAGCTCCACCTTGTTTTTGGTGGGTCTTCTTTTAATCATAAAAAGCTGAGGATAATTATGTGGTAATTCTTGGAAAAGGACAGGAAAGATTTCTTCAAGGGATCTGCAAACAGAAAATAACAAAAACTTTGATGAAAAGGAGTGAATAGGGATTTGCGAACTCAGGTGTACCAAAATGGGATTGCCTCAGGTCTCCACGAGTACAATTGCTGATGAAGTTGCAGTTTCATTAAGTTCATTTGCTCAGAACCCACCTCGATACAGTGGAGTGACCAGCAGTGATTTGGATGGCCATGGAGTGAGCACTGGGAAAAGGATTTTGAAGGAGTTCTCGTGCTCTTCTCTCAATGATTTCCAAAGGAAAACCAGCTTGGAACATCCCAAGGGAAAAGATGGGCTATTCAGATCTACTTCTTCTATCGACGGTTCATCAAACCACGGATTGAAGATGAATTTAAAGGACAGCCATGGGTTTTTTACACCAAAAATAATGCGGAACATTCAGAATCCAGCTTCAAGGATTGTGGGTTTTGATTCAAGTGGATCGGATTTTGCTGTCAATGGTTTAGATACCATTTTTTCTGATGGGGGTGATTCATCTTCTGTTCATTGTATTTCTGAGAATTCAGCCGATGCACAAGGTTCTCAAGTCAGGAAACGCATGCTGTCTCCCCTGAATGGAATGCTTTGCACAAATCAGTTCCAAGGTGATCCTCTAGACATAGCTAGTAGCAATATCGCCATCAGCCCGAGGTTTTTTTGTGCTTCAAAGGACTATAAGAAGGCTAACATTGGAAATAACAATTCTTTTGAAGGCTCTATCTGGTCAGCTTCGGAGTCTTTGAAACCAAACGATAATGATTGTAACAGAATGGACTCCTTCTTCTTCACTGATGGACCCTTACTTGAGAACAAGGAAGTCATGATTCAAAAACAGGAGACTCATCCATACAAAGATGTAAGTAACATCAGAAACACAACCAGAGCTAAAGCCATCTCTCCCAAGAAGGGGAATTCACCTCCTCTCTCTTTGTCCCCACTTGGCCCGAAATGCTCTGGAAGGATGAGAGCTACCGGTGGGCACTGGGCAAGTGTCTTAAGGCAGGTGAATCGTGATCACACTGTTTCGAGTAGTTATGAGGCATCCTTTAATCAAAGTGTCTTGAGTGTTTTGTACCCCCCTGAAGATGATGAGCTCAAAACCACAAACCATATGCTTCAAGACCTTGATGCCTTTAGTAAAGAGTTTGGTGTTTGTACTCCTGAAGGTAATACTGGCCAAGGACTGGAATGGCACCCAGAATATGCTCATATACCCCAATGTGTCAAGTCGGTCAGAAGCTTAACTGGGATCCCGGTGAGGAGATCTTTGGTTGGTTCTTTTGAGGAGTCTCTCTTATCTGGTCGCTTATCTTCTGGAAATGTTTCTCAGGTTGGCTTTATTAGAAGTTATTTCGTGTGGAGACTAACTTTATAAGCATGTTTACTAACTCAGAGTGTTCTGCCTATTACTTTTTATGAGCAGAAAATAGATGGTTTTCTTGCTGTTCTAAATGTCACTGGAGGGAGTTTCTTTCCACCATCTCAGAAGCTTCCTTTTGCGGTGACAAGTGTTGATGGGGATAGCTGCTTACTCTATTATTCATCAATTGATCTTGCTGGAAATCTGCCACCAAGCAAATCCAAGGGCCCAAAAATGAAAAGGTGCCTTAGCAGTAATGATGATTCCCGCTCCACAAGAAGTCGGTTGCGGATCCCCATGAAAGGGCGCATACAACTGGTATTAGGTTCTTTTTTGCCCTCAAAATTGATTGGTTGTATCAAGTAAGTTAGGCAAGACTATTTTCATTACCTGGATAGTTGTTGAAACTAAAAGTGGCTATCAAGATTTATGCAGTATATGTAGCATAAAACAGATGTAGAGCCTTGTTACAACCTGGACCTGTTAGTCTAGATGAGAGATTTATATTTGTTGTATTATGCCTTTTTTTTGTTGAAATATGGATCGTAAGAGCTACATTTGTAGTCTGTCTGTCACTTCAAACACGAAAACCTCTGTCTATAATGTTACTAATCTTTTACCTAGAATATAATATTTTGTTCATATGTAATATCCCAGCTATGCAACTTTTTTCTAAATTACTGGGAATTTGTTTCCTTTAACATAATAATATGCCCTGTAGAACATCATAATATCCTTGTGTGATTCTATATGAAATTGATATTACTAGGAGTAAGAAGTCTATCAACCCAGGGCTAAGGAAGCCTAGCACGCTGTGTTTGTGTTGGTTTCTATTGTTTTTGAAACGTTATGGATATGTTCTCTTATCTTGCCTTGGAATTTTACATGCATGTCATGTTTTCTCTAAAGATCTCAGTCATCCTTTCTTTACTGCTTGTGGTAATTAGATCCTTGTTGATACTTGTAATGTTTACTCTAAGACATCTTTAAATAATTATTTTACATGGTTCTCTATGTCACACAAGATAAGAGGCATCAGATTTTATGAAGGTTGACATGGTATAATAACCAAAACGGATTGATGCAACAGCTCATGTCCTCCCTATTGGCTAGTTCCACAAAATGCTGATTCTGATATTATGCACAGTGGAATCTACTGCTTTTAGATCTTTCCTGTGTATTGCAACATTTCCTGATTATGTGAGTCGTGTGTTTGAAATTAAAGGTAACAATTTTTCTAGTTGTTATGCTCTTCTAACATGACAAAGTTATGCCCTATAATTCTAGCTGTGCAAAATCCTCGAGCTCCATTATCTATATTTTTATAGGCATTTAGTGCATAGAAGTTGCATTGCAGCATTCAGAAACATTGTTTAACAAACTGCTAAGCTTTTCCTTCAATCACAGGTCCTCAGCAATCCAGAAAAGACTCCTATTCATACATTTTTTTGCAACTACGATCTGAGTGACATGCCTGCTGGAACCAAGGTACACTTTGTGCTTTTTACCCTTATGGATATCAATTTTATCTGGCAAAGTGTCTGGATTACCTTTACTTTGTTCTGGTGTAAATTGGATGGTGGTGCTAATTGTTTGAGTGCAAGCAGACATTCCTACGGCAAAAGGTTACTCTGGCCTCCTCTGGCAGCAAGGATGTTGATAGTAAGAGCAGGCCTGCAGCTACTCCAAACTCAAAGACAACCTGTACTTTCCGTAGTAATGGAGAATCCTGCAATGATATTACCCCTGTAAATACAAAGTCATCTATAGACAAAACCCCTGAAACTGTAGAAAGAGGAAGCTCTAACACTGTCGGTCATTTATGTGCTAGCATTAGTAGACAGCAGTTTGATCTGTCCGAGCAGTCACGGAAGGGAGAGATGGATCCAACATCATTCATTCATGGCGAGAGTAACGCAAGTCGAAATGCATTCAATCTTGCTAAGGGTGCAACAGATTTTAATGGTCAGAGAATGATTGATCAGGATGAATTCAGCCCAATGGACACATGTCAGGATGCTGACAAGAAATCTGTACATAATAATACTTCAAAGGTCAATGAAAATACTAGTGGTGCTGGTGTTCTTCGCTATGCACTGCACCTCCGGTTTCTGTGTCCTTACCCAAAGAAGGGTTTGAGATCCTTGCAGAGGTGCAAATCTGATCCTTTATCTGAGCCACTTGGGAATAGTCTAGATGCTGAAGGTGAGAGACGGTTCTACATGTACAATGATCTTAGAGTTGTGTTTCCTCAGCGCCATTCTGATGCAGACGAGGGCAAGGTAATCTTTTTTCCAGCTCTTTTTGGGCACCATTTTGCATGAACCAATTGGGATTACCTTATCTAATTTATTATTATTATTATTATTTTTTGTCTGTTGCATTGTCAACTGGTTTTCTTCCACCGCATTGAAGTTCTGTTTCCTTTCCTTTAGTAGTCGTGGACATCTTTCTTTTGAACACTTTCTATATGATTTTTTTCCCGGTTATGACAATCTTGTTGTTCATCACTTTTGGTAGCAAACTTTAGTTTTCTTCCTTTTTCATGAAATTTCAGATAATGCTGCAGTATTGTTACAACTATGTTACTCCCACATTTTTCATAGTATTGTTATTCTGTGGGAACCGTTCCCATCTTCTTATGACTATTTACCTACAAAAAAAATCCCACATTTTCTAAAATTGGTTTTTGCTGTCATCTGAAGAGAAAATGCAAAATCACTGGGTTTTGAATTCTCCTCTTGCTTTTGGATGATTCTGAAGTGAAAAATTTACCAACAGAGAGTCGTGAAGCCCACCCCCACGCTGATTGCCCTTCCTAAGTGTTACTTTGATGGGGAAGTCAGTATTGATTGCCTTTTGATAAAGCATTTGTTTTTTCAGGAGGGTTTCTCTTAACTTATGACATGTTTGTTGCAGTTACATGTGGAGCACCATTATCCTGCAGACCCTAAATATTTCAACATCAGCAACTGACTTGTTTTACAGTCAGCCTCCGGCTTGGAGCCTCATGCTGAAAGACAAATTGTACATATAATATCCCTGTAGTTAGTCATGGTGGGTAAATCCCTGATCACTTGTAAAGGATTTTAGCTGAAATAATTTGATCAATTAAACCTTCATCAGTTTTAATTGTCAGCATAGACTTCTCTTCCCTAACGTCTAGTTAGTCTTGGTGAATACTCCCCCAATCACTTGTAAAGATCTCTCACTTCTTTCTCTCACATCTTTCTCACTTCTTTCTCTCATTTTCTTTCTCTCACTTCTATATAAAAGCTGTTAATAATGGGACTTTCTCTCTTCTTTCTCAAACACTTCTTTGGAACTTGCCTCTCCTCTCCCCTCTCCCCTGATATCTCCTCTCCCCTCTCCTAAAAAATCAAAAAATAATATAATATTAAAAATGGTGAAAAATGGCCAAAATGTAAATATCAATGATGAAATAAAAAAAAATGTAAAAATGGTAAAAATAAAGTAAAAATGATAAAGTAAAATAAAAAAAAATGTGCGTAAAGATATCGCGCAATAAAAAAAAATGAAAAAAATAAAATCGAAAAAAATATTTTGGTAAAAATATTAAATGAATAAAAAAATTAAAAATGTAAAAAGTAATGAAAAAAAATAAAAAAATGGATTATAAAATGTAAAATGATGAAAAAAAAAAAAATGTAAATGATAAAAAAATAAAAAAATTAAAAAAATGAAAAATATTAAAAATGTGAAAAATGATAGTATTAACGGAAAATGAAAAAAAAATAGGGTGGTAAAAAAAAAAAATGTGGTATTCAAAAAAATAAATAAAAAATAAAAAAATAATAAATAATAAAAATCAAAAATAATAAAAAAAAATGATAAATATTAAAAATATGAAAAAATGTAAAAAATAAAAAATAGTAAATATAAAAAAAATAAAAATAAATGATAAAATGAAAAAAATGATAAAAAA